>JAJMJG010000031.1:0-121100 GCA_030563485.1 Yamadazyma lessepsii | reverse complement strand
AAAAATTTTGAAATACAAAAATGACATAAATTGTATTTATCATTTTCTTTAAATAAATTAAATATATAACTACAAAATAATGTATTATTTAATATTCCGTGTATTATATCATTTCTATAGGTATAATTACACATCAAGTTTTCATCTATTTCATGTATGATACCAAAATAAGCTTTCAAACTTATTTCCATTTTTATTTTTCTAAAAAATTATAGTCATATTTATCTAATAATTTTAGAGTATAATGATCATATTCACGTATTTCTTCCGAATACTCAATATCAAATATGTCATTATAACATGTATATGTGTAACTACCCCGATGATATATATAAATATAATTAGTTTTGTTAACTATATTTAAAATATTCTTTTTATCTATAATTGATTGATCTGCTTTTAATAATTGATAAGCAAAATATAAATTAAAAGTTGAACATTCAATTATATTATTTATTAAATCATTATCTATATTATCAAAATCAATGTTGATAATATTGCCATAAACACAAGAAATTAATTCTAACTCTTCTTTATCTATCATTATAATATTATATCAGTCGCCGCGCACTAATCCTGATTCATACCTTGATAATGACCCTATACGCAACGGTATGAGTCATCAAGTAAAGACTCATTGATAACACACATTACATAAATAACCAATAAATTAACCCAAAATCAACAATTGACTATTTGACATAAAATGAAATATCAACAAAAGTTATATAAACTTCATAAAGATATTTTTTTGGATGTATTTGATGGTGACTTTGATAAAATAAAAGAGCAGTATCCTGAATTTAAAACAACATTAAATTTTTGTAGAAGAGAAGGACATCATATACACCCCCAACCCAAATATGCTGATCTTTATATATCTAGGTTTCTTTCAATGAATTATATCGAATATCACCCGTTACACAATTTTACCACAGCCATGGTACTATATACGTCCGACAAGTCAAAATATGAACCTTTGATCCAAGATAAACAACTACATTATATTTTATCATTTCATTTCACTTTTTTCGGCTGGAAAGATTTATTTGACCAATTGAATACTGATAAAATATATTGGGCCACTAATTCCTTGATCCGTGATTATAATTTTGAAAATTATTATTCGGGAAATAAGAAGATATGTGATGCCTTAGGTGACGACCATGAGCCAGAAAAGGTTAAGTTTAAAACTTACGGTTTTTATGACCTGTATTATCATCATGATTATCCCAGTGGCTACCCCGACATGGTATTTTCTTTGAAACTTTTTGAAAAAGGAATGGAAGGAGAGATTTTCCCTGAAGATCATCTTATGGACGAATATTATACGGAATTTTGGAGTGTCTTCGATTGGTGTCATATGTTTTATTTTGAAAAGTTCATTGTTTCAGAGTTTTTAAAAGATTTAAAGTACAGTAATGACAAAATTGATAATCCTTCTGAGATTCTAATGAATACTAACACGGCAATGAAATATTTTAGTGAAGAATATATGCCTTATTGTATTTCCAGGTTCGTCTTTATAGACCCCAGAGGAGCATTGCCCTTATTTATGGAAAATAAATGTTTCATTAACATTGTAAATAATTATGTTCATGAAACTCATGTATTGTTGTATTTAGAGAACTACAAGCCGGCTGGTTATTTATTATTGTATTATTTTACAATTTACCGAAGTATGTACCCCTGGGAAGAAAAAATTTTGGAGGAAAAGATCTTAGAGTACAATTTCGTTAACATAAGTTATAAAATGAAACATGAGGAAAATATAAAGTTTATAGAAGAACATTCAGACTACCCCATACTTAAATATTTTGACTTTGAGGAAAAAGTTTACTACGATGAACCGATAGAGATAAAATCTTTTACACCAAGTAAATTAAGTTATAAAGATTTTTGTTTCATGTAAATAACAACGATAACCACGTTACAGAATTCGGAAGGAATAAATTTCTTCACTTGCATAAAACTTTCTTCACTTGCATAGAAGTGCTACTCAAGACTAATATTCACTAATAGAAGATAGTTATATCATAACCCATAGTATCTTATAATAGACTACTTAATATAATCATATCCTATAATACCCTACTTAATATCTACCAAAAAGAACACCATCCAATAAAATGTTGGCATAAATTCTCAACACTTGTAGCTTGTTGAATAAGTTTATCAACTTGTGTTGGTACATTTAATTCCTTTAATCTCTTGATATCATTACCTGTTAATTTATCAGTAATTCTCTGTAATACAAGGGCAGCTCTTGCATTTCTAATCTCCAATTCATTTCGTTTATTTAATCTTACAGCTTCATCATTATCAATTTGTCCATTCCTTAATAATTCAGCAACATTCACTTGATTTACTTTTATACCGGTAGCTTCAGCAACTGCTTTAGTTGGGAAGTCAAACCCCCAATTAATTAATGGATCATAGGCAAAAGCTTCAAGAATAGCCATTAATGATTCTTTATTATCTCTTAAAACTCTCATAACATGTTCACACGTAATTCTAAAAGATCCTTCAATACCACTAACTTCCATAGCATAATTTAACATTCTAGTTAATCTAAATGGAACTTTTTCAGGATATTTTTCTCTTAAAATTGCTGCTTCAAAACAATCTCCAAAATCAATATGAACAATCTTACCTGTACTTCTATTTAACATTAAATTAGAAGGATGACGATCTCCTAATCCAAGTATATATCCAGCCATTGACATAACTGCTAAAGATCTGGTATAAGTAGTACGACGATCGAGCCATGCTTCTGATGATTTGGATTTTAACCAAAGAACTTTATATAAATCTTGTCCTCTGGTATTATCTAAAGCACCCGTAAACACTTCAACTTTTTGTAATAATGTTAAACTATCATAATCAGGTGCCATTTGTAACATAATTCTATGTTCAATGTTCAAAAGAATTTTCCTTGATTCACGATATTCTCTAATTAAAACATGTAAAGTATCACTATTAGAAACAAATCCTAAAAGACCAACTTTTGGTGATAATGGTATAGCTGAATAACATTGAATATCTAAATGACGCTTGAAACATTCAGGATCATCAAATAATAATGTATTGACTAATCCAAATAATTGCATAACCAAATTGTCTTGTCTAATATCTTCATGTCCTTTAAGTATATACCAATATTCTTTGCCATCACTTCCTTGTATAGCAAGTTTCCTTGGTCTTTGTTTAGATGATATAACTGCAATTGTTGGATCAAATTTACCTATTCTTATAACTGGTTTACCGGATTCATAAGTACCTGGTAAGGCAATTTCTAAATCACTAGCTTCTTGTAATTTTGGTGATACGTATTGTAATTCTAAACTTGATAATTGTGGTAATTGTCTACTAATTCTACGGAAAACATTATAATATATGTCCCAAGCTTGGTTTAAATTGGTTATATCTTTAGTACGACGATAGTTTAAAACCCATTCATAAGCGTCAGCTAATTCTCTTCCAAAAGCATTGACAAATGATGATTCTCTCATAGTTTCTGGTCCTTTTTGTAACATTAAGTGTAATGGTTCTAAAACTTCAAACATTTTTTCAGTATTATGTTCTCCAAAGAATAACCTTGAAGCATCTTCTAATCCTTCATACCATTGTTCATGCCATAATACTGCAATACGAATAAGTTCTCTACTGACTAATTCAGATTGTTCAACTAATGAAGCTGAATGGATCCTCATCTTATCAATAATAGATAAAGCTGCTTTCTTTCTACTTACACTTTCAGATGTAACAGCCACTGTTAATGGATAAACTAAGGCTTGAGGATGGGCTTTACCTAAATCACTTAATAATCCAAATAATGACCTAGAAACTGTTTGATTTGGTTGATGAATACGTGAGATTAATTGGGGGATAACTTGTAACCAATTATCAATTTTAATCATATTAAATCCTTCAGTTATAGCTTGAGCTGCTTCAGAAATACCTCCAAAATTAAACCATAAGGTAAGTAATCTTAATGTATCTTGAAGAGAGTTGGAATTTGAAAGGGTAATAGAATGGAAAAACCCTTTAATAGATGGTACAACATGTTTTTGAACATCTTCCATTGAAATAGCTTCCTCTTCTTTTTCATTACCGAATTCATCTTTCTTTACTGTACCATTCTTTTCAACGTCTTCAAGGTCGTCATCTTGTTTAGTTTCAGTATTATGACTAGTAAATGATGATATAACTTCGAAATTAGCAAGAGCCCAATTATGCCAGGCTTTGTACCATTTACTATCAAAATGAGTTGCTAATAAATAAGCACCTAAAATGATTTCAGAATTCTCTGATTTCCATTTAGGATTTAAAGCTATTTGCCATTCACCTTGTTTCAAGAAACATCTAGCTAATAATCTCGTATAATCTTCAACATGTTTAGGAATACCAGGTCCTTCAGATGGTAATGGTTGAGTAATAAGATCATTAGGATTAAGTCCTAAATCTTGTGACATCCTTGTTGTAAAATCAACTAAATGTCTTAAGGCTTCACGTTTCTGTCCTTTGGCCCACATATATTTCAATTGAGCATAAACAACTTGTGGTGGAGCTCTTGATGGATTTTCAGGTGATCCTTCTTCTAATAAAGAATTCAATGATTTTTCTGCCAAATTAAGACGTCCTGATTTCCTACATAAGTTTGCAAATTTTATCCACATTTCCATATCTTGTTTTGGTTTAATAACTAATGCTCTAACTTTTAACATTCTTTGCCAAATATCAACATTTCTTTGACATCCTAATATTCTAGTATTCCATGTCTTTCTCATAACAGCTCTCTTCTCCGATCCTTGAGGTAAACATTTATATTTAATGATTTCTTCTAATTCCGCTAACATTTGAACTCTTACAACTACACCATAAGCTCTATTATAACTTTCACTAACTAAAGCAGTTATTTCAGTTACTAACAAATCTCTGGCTTTCAAAATATGATTAGAAGCATCTTCAAAATTGTTTCTATGTAAACTTAAAATAGCATTAAAGAATGCACGATCAGGTGATTCAACTTTCATTACTTTAATGTATTCATCCATACTATCCCATTCACCTAATCCCCAAGAAGCTGCTGCTGCCAAAGGTGAGATATTTCTCTTAATTTCACTTGATGAATTATTCCATTTACCCTTGGCTAAGTCAGATAATTGTTCCCATTCTCCAAGGGCATGAAGACATCTCATTTTACCCATAGTTATTTCAATATTATCAGGTTCATTCTTTTCACGTTCATCATATGCTCTTAAAGCATCATCCCATCTTTGAAGTTTCTCAAACCAAGTTTCTTTTAATTGCAAATCATGATGTAATTTAGCATGCTTTAAAATACCCACAGCAGCATCTGATTGTTGTAATTGATTATTAATAGTAATCAACGATTCAATGGTTGGGGTTGTTGGCTCTTCATAAAATTCCAATTCTTTATAATGTAAAGATTTAGCATAAGCATGACATCTTTGAGCATATTGTCCTAAAGTGGTAATAGCTATAGGTAAAGATTTATCATCATGTTCCATGAATTCAGCCAAATTAAGTAAAATTTGATGGATCCCAGGTGGATTATTTGGTGAGGATAAAGCTATGCAAAGAGATTCAGCTAATTCTTCTTGATTTTGGGAATAAAGTTCATTCCAACAACTTGCAAAACTAGCATTGAATAAATCTTTAGCTAATGGATAATAATCTGTAGCTAAAGGAGCACAAGCTCTAATAGCATGTGAAGGACTATGTCTTAATAATTCCTTACTTAATTTAGCAATCCATTCCAGCCAATCTTCTCTGGTTCTATGTTGACTTGGATCCCAAACTGCCTTCAAAGCTGCTTGATTAAAAGCTAATTTCTTAAGCAGAATTTCTCCATTTGGTATATCGAAATGACTCATGACTATTTCATAATCTTTATAGATATTAAGATGTGCAGGTAAAGGTTCACCATTCAAGGCTTTAGTTACTAATTGATCAAATGTCCCTCCGCTATATTTCTTTTCATGTAATACTTGTTTAATTGATGGTATAAACACCATAAATTCACTACCTAATTGTAATAATAAATAACACATAGTATTCAATATAACTCCTTTCAATTCGTCTCCATCTTGTTTTAATACTCTAATTAAAGGATGAACAATTCTTGACGCCATATCATTAAGTAACACATTCTTGGATAATCTACCAATGGTTTCAATTGCGGCCTTTCTGAGTAAAACAGGATTACTTTCAAACATTTTCACTATTGATGGAACAATTATATGTGTATAATCTTCAATATTACTACCAAATATAACAAAACATTTCAATATATGAAGAGTAGTTTCTCTTTTAGGAGATTTATCTTGTTCAAAAACATTCAAAAGTAACGTTAATACTTCAGGTAAATACATCTTGAATTCCCCATCTAAAGCTCTTGAGATTGATTCAATTAAATTAATTATTATAACTGCTATATTATTCTCATCATTAATATCAAAAAATTCTTTAATAACCCCAAAGATTTCACCCAAGAATGGTCTTATATGTTGCTTGACAATCAAGATTAATGCCCCTAATTGTTGGAAATAAAACTTCTTCATTGCTGGTTCACATGAATGCATTACATTAATAATACCAGGGATGATTTGTGGTAAGAATGATACACACCTAAGTCCTAAAGTTTGGAAAATATAAACAATAGCTTGTATTACTTTACTATGATGATTCTTCAAAGAAGCATCTTTCAAGATTTTCATCAAATTGGTTATGGCAACAGTTGGATAATATTCATCATTAGATGGTGACATTCCTTGCATTAATAAAGCAACATCAATTGGTGGAGCATTTTGTTCTGTTGGTATACTTTTAGAATTCTGTTCAACTTCACGATGTTTATAAGGATCTAAAGCCCCCAAAATTCCTAATAATCTAACAGTTTCTCGTCTAATGGTTGGGGAAGCTTCCAGTTTTAAAATGTTCACTAACATACCTAAAAGTTGTGGATAATCCAAAAGTGGTTGAATTACATAACCTGAAGATCCTGCTAATTGTCCTAAGGTTTTGAGAGCAGCATCTCTTTTATAAGACGAGCTTTGATCTTGGAATGTTTCGATAATCAATGGCATTAGCTCTGGTATAAAAGGTTTAAGATCTTCACCACCAACTATTGAAAGTTCACCTAAACATTTAATAGCACTTGCTGCAACAGATGACCGTGGATCTTTAGCTTTAGGTAAAAGTGCTTCAACAATTGGTTTGACATAAGGTTTAGTAAGGTCTCTAGAATTGGCTATTAATAATGATAATAATACTGCACTTTCTTCTTTCTTTCTACTAGCAGTTGAGTACTCCAACCTTGATAATAATTGAATTAATGTCTTCCTTAAAGATGGGACGATATATGCTGGGTTTATTGATGATAATCTTCCTAATAAAGTAATCGCAACTTTCCTAATTGCAAACACTTCATCATTCAATGCTATGAATAATAATTTCAAATTATTAGCTTGTGATAATTGCGGATCAAAGCAGTTGGCTTTACTTATACAACTTAAACCTTCTAATCTAATTTCAGGGGTCGGATCGGTTATTGATATAGATAATAATTTATCAAGAATTTCATTAATGGCATTTAAAGCATTCACACTAACTTGTTCACAAATAGGATCTTTTATAAAGATTTCACATGATGCCACAACTGCTGTTTGTCTTACTTTAGGACTACTATGTTGTAAATAATTTATGGTACAATATCTTACAAATTCATTCAATTGGTATCCATCAAAGGTAAAGAAAACCAACATTTCTAATGCTTGTATAAGTATTATACTTTCTTGTTGTTCATATAGTTCATTATTGTTCAATATACTATTGATGCTCAACCCAGTATCTCTAGATATCATTATAAGCCTATAATCTTTAGCTAAAGTTTCATTCATTTTTACCGTAGAATAAGGTGATCCTGGAGGTTGGAATACCATTCCTGAAAGTACTAGACTAAGTAAATTCAATAACTTAGCATTGATAGTATTTGTCAATACAGGAATATTTGTTAATAAAGTTTGCAAAACATCTTTCATATGTTTGGAAAGTGAACAATTACTAAACATCATATCCAATATATCTCTTTGTAAATGTTTAGTTAAAGCAGGTCCAACAGCTATTGATAATTTCCCAATACACTCAAATATCGCAGGTTCTGTACTTTTTCTGCTTGATCTATATTTTGAAGACATTGATACATTTGTTTGTAAAGATAACCCAATAGGACTTTGAGCATTATTACCATTCAAAAAAGGATTTTCTGATGTACTGGATACTGCATTTGATAATATCAGTTGTACACTTGAATTAGTTGGATAGTATAACCCTTCTCTGATATTATCAAGAATAGCATCAAGATAAGTAGCCATTTGATTACCCATTTCTAATGCAATTGATCCTATACTTTGAAATATATAACTCTTTTCAGTAGCCACTACTTCACTATATTGACTCTTATATTTCTTCAATTGGGTTAAGTAATAATATAAGGTCTTATGCAAATATTTTTCAACAAACAAATCAGGATTAACTCTACAAATTAATGGGAAGATATTAGTTAATTCTTGTCTGATGACTGACTTTTTATGATTCTTATAAAGCATAGTGTTTTCATACATTACATCAAATCTTGATATAATATAAGAATCCGTATGATAATGTAATAATTCCCTGTATACTAATAATGAACCATGTACTGCTTCAAAACTTTGTGGTGTAGGACCATTACTATTGATAATATTATAAGATTCCTCCACATGACCATTACCATTAGTTTCAATTCCATCAGATTCTGGTAATGTATCATTTAAAACCTTAGATGCCAGATCTATGAAACTTTTAATCCAAAATCTTCTTGCATTAACATCACGGTTATAAATTATTTCCATACATTTTTGCAATGTCACAGCAGCATCAATACGTAATACTAATTTAGGGTCAGTTAATTGAGTCCATAATTGTTCTAAGATTTGATTAACGAAATTATGTAATAAATTAGGTGAATTATCTGCTAAAGAATTTAACATTAATATAGCAGTATGTCTTCTATGATCATGTTGTTTATTTTCATTTTGTAACCATTCGATAGCCTTTTTAGCTTCATATTCGACAAAATCTCCGGTCAAAGTGCCTCCAGGTATAGCTAATCTACCTAAAGTCTTGGTGGCTCTTTTCATAATAGCCAAATCATTGGATAATGTTAATGGGTAAAGATAATTTGAAAACCTAGCAGTTTTAGTTGCATTTTCTTCACCAATTCCTGAATTGAAATCAATCAATGCATCTATAGCCGCTATTCCTCCGAATTTACATGAATTATCTAAATGTAAAAGTTCATAAATGCTTTTATTTACATCATTTATACATCTATTAAACTGCTCTACAGATAAGTCACGAGCTACAGAATCTAAATAATTTCTCAATTCAATAGCATATCTATTCCTCTCTTCATCGTTGTTAGATCGTAATCCATTGAAGATTTGGTTGATTTCCACCCCGTCTACTATTTGTGGTTGGGATGACATGTAGGCTTATCGTTGGATTTGAAGATAATTATTGAGGATGGTGTGAGAACGACCCTCACACTATCTGGAAGTAGTGAGGGAAGGTGGAGGGAGGTAGTGAGGAATAAGGTTCTTACAGTACTTTAAGAGTTTAAAGTGATTATTATTGTGTTTATTTTATGGGTATATAATTTGAAGGAACTCTTTCTTGAAATATTTCTTTCTTGAATGAGTTCTTTTTTAAATTTCTTTATAAAAAGAGTTAGCTAGAGATAAGCAAATAGTCTAAAGTAGAAGTAGTCTACAAATGCAAATAAAAAAGCTTATAAAAGCCTACAAATAGTGTAAAGATTCATTTAAAATCAATTATAGAAATCATACATCTAACTTTTATTAAGTTATTTAACCTAAATCTTGTTTATATACCTAAATCTTAGCCTAGTATCTTTCTCATCATAATCATCATGGTACAGAGAATAAAGAAAAATTTCTTACAATACTTGGTCCATATTCATCATAATCTTGTTTAGTATAACAATAACTCTTAAATTCAGAAGTTTGTGCTAATAATGATCCTCCAAACCATACAGCATTTCTTTGTCTCTTGTGAGAAATAACTTGAACATCAACACCAGTACTTTTAACTCCACTTAATCTTTCACTTATAGCAATTCTTTCACCAGCTAATTCTTTTAAATCTCTTTGAAGTCTTCTACCGAAATCTTTAAACATTGTTGAACCTCCAGATAATACAATGTTCTTATATAATTTCTTACGTACATCAATTGGTGATGCTTGAATTACTTGATCTACTACATCTGGTAATGGAGTTAAATAATCAGATGAGCAAATTTCGGGATTGAAGAAAATTTCTGGAGCTAAAAATCTTTCATATCCTACATCAACTGTATTGGTTTTATTTCTATCAGTATACTCAACAATATATTGAGCAAATTTCTCTTGTGGATATTGATCGAACTTTCTGAATTCTTTAACTAAATCCGGACATACATAACAAAATTGTTGTTTGATTTTTTCAGCGGTTTGTAAAGAGGTATCTGATTCACCACGATCTCTTAATAAAGATTGAATGAATAAAGTAATGTCTCTACCAGCCAAAGGAATATTCTTTATAGCTGCACCTATTACATAACCTTCAGCAACAGGGATAACGTGAGTAACACCATCCCCACTATCAATAACAGTACCAGTTAATGATCTATCTTGAACTTTGGATGAAGTCCAAGAAGCTGCTAACGCTAAAACTGCTTGGACAGCAATATATAATCCTGCACAATTAAAACTCTCAAACATAATTTCAGCAACACTTTCTCTGTTTTCAGGTGGATTTAATGGTGGTTCAGTTAATAAAAAATAATGATCTTCAGGTTCACATCTTAAGTATTTAAAAATACTATTTTCCCAGAATCTTTCCATATGATCCCAATTTTCAATTTGTCCGTGTTTGACAGGATATGATAAACTATAGTTAGCACCGTTGGCGGCACTTATGGCTTCATCACCAATAAAAAAGTCTAAATCTTCTAGACCTCTCTTAGATGCTAAAAATGAAGTTTTAGCTGCGGATTGTTTCGATGATTTCCCAGCAATTGTCGATGTTGCAATTGCGGTTGGAAATACAAATGATGGTGAATCATTACCTGCAAACCCTAATTTAGTCAATCCAGTCCCATTGTCCATGACAACAGCTGGTGTTCCCATACTAGCCATTTTGATTGAGTTTTCTTGTATTTATATGATCTAGTTCCTGAGCTTACAATTGACTTGATATACAATGCTTACTCAACTCCTATCTGACGGTTCAAGGTTTTGAGGGTCAGTGAGTGTGCGAAATTTTCAAAACGGTTATATACAGTACTATAGACCTATAAATATACAATGTTAATATTCATCCTTACCACTAATAATAACATCATTGATCTTTAAAATCATTCTAGATAATTGTGTGGCTAACAACAACTGCTGTTTCTTACCTATCAAAGGATCAATTACAAACAATTGTTTCATATCATTAGTACCTAAGTTCAAACAGTCAACACCTAATTGTGATGATTGTTCTAAAACTTGTTTAGATTTTAATGATGATAAAACGTTAATTGGATCTAATCCGGAATTTTCAGCTAAAGTAGTTGGAACAACATCTAAAGCGTTAGAAAAGGCTCTAAAGGCATATTGGTCAATACCTTTTCTCTTATTGGCTTCATTACTAACAGCAATAGAACATGCCAACTCTGCTGCTCCTCCTCCGTAAACAACTCTATTATCTCTAATCAAGTTTCTAACTACACATATAGAATCATGTAAAGCTCTAATACCTTCAGCAACAATCATTTCATTGGATCCTCTGATGAAACAAGTGACAGCTTTAGTATTTGAACAGTCTTCAATAATTAACATTCTATCTCTTGTAGTACCAAATTCAATTTCTTTGATGGTTCCTGCATAACCTAATTTTTCTGGAGTTAAATCTTCAAATCTTGGAACAATACGTCCATTGGTTGCAATTGCCAATAATTCTAATTCAGATCCTCCTACCCATCTTATAGCATTTAATCCATTGGCTAATAATAAATGATTAGCTTCATCATCAAATCCCCATTGACATGCAACGGTATTGGCACCTGATTTTTTAACAAGATCAATCATTTCTTGGAATTTCTGTTGTTCATATTCTTGTAAAACTTGGAATTCTTCAACAGTTGAAATATTTAATTTATGTTTAGTTTTTGGCTTTGGTGGTTCAAATGGACATGTTAATATAGCAATTTTACAATCTTTGATTTCCTTTGGCATTTGAGGATGTGAAAAATCTTTATCTAATAAAACACCTTTAATTAAATTTGAATCTTCAATTGATCCACCAACTTTTTTCTCCATTTTAATTAATTCAAAGTCTACATCTTTTCTTTCAAAATCAGCAACTGATAAAACGGCATCAACTGCCATTTGAGCAAAATGAGCATGACTTTTACTAACGATTTTAGATCCCAAAGAAGTCTTAGCAGCTTTTAAAAGATTTGAATCATTTTTCTCATTATTAATATCAATCTCATCAGCTACTCTATCTAATTCATTAACAGCAATTTTACAAGCTTCATCAAATCCATTGGCGATTTTAATTGGATGGATTCCTTTTTCAATCAATTCTAAAGCTTGATCTAATAAAGCACTAGCTAATACAACTACACCAGTGGTGCCATCACCAATTTCATCATCTTGTGATCTTGATAATTCAACTAATAATTTAGCAATTTCATTATCTAAATCCATTTGTGATAAAATAGTTGCCCCATCATTAGTAATAGTAATTTCACCATCTTGACTAACTAAAATTTTATCTGCCCCTCTTGGTCCTAATGAAGTTTTAACAATTGAAGCTACTGCTCTAGCAGCTAAAATATGGGATTTGGTTGCTTCTAATCCATGCTTTCTTTGTTTTTTACCTTGATCTCTTACAATGATAAATGGTCTACCCATTTCATCTTGTGCTACAATAGCATTAGATAAATCAGGCATTTGCATTGGTGGAGCTGCCATTTTGGTGTGAATTTGAAGTTCGCGTTGAAAATTTTTATGAGGTTTTGTGGTTGTTATATTACTAAGAGAATATTAGATATTGAATATTTTTGGTGGATAAATTCACGTGTTTTGTTAATGTTTAATATTCTAGGAGTGATTTTGATTATAATGAAAAAACTTAGGTTTGTTTAAATTGAATATTCAGATATTTACATTTTTTCAGCTAATTTTAATCACAATCAATCCCAAAAAAAAAAATTTATAAACTATTAAACTCTCTCTACGTCCTAATCTACTTAAAAGAATACCTCTACAAACAAAAAATCATCCTATTCTCCTCCCCATATTAATATGCTCATCTCATCTCTGCCTCATCAGATAACCGGAACGAAATAAAATCGTATCGGTTTTCTCAAAAAATTTTTCAAACCATGACTGAAGAAATTGATATTGACCAAGCTACATTAGAGCAATTAAGAGACATCTTGTCCAACAAATCCGGTGACGTCAAGTTAGCCAACAGATTTAGAGCTTTATTCAATTTAAAGAGCGTAGGGTCTGAAAGTCCTAACAAAGAAGAAGTTCACAAGGCTATTGACTATATAGCTGAATGTTTCAAAGACAATTCCGAATTATTAAAACATGAAGTAGCTTATGTTTTAGGGCAAACTAAGAACCTTTATGCTGCTCCACATTTAAGACAAGTATTGGAAGACACTCAACAACAAATCATGGTTAGACACGAAGCTGCTGAAGCTTTAGGTGCTCTCGGTGACGTTGAAAGTCTTAAATTGTTACAAGACTATTATGAAAATGATCCTTCTATTGAAATTAAACAAACTTGTGAATTGGCCATTGAAAGAATTAAATGGGAACAGTCTGAAAAGTCACAAACTGAAGTTTTAGAAAAATCTTTATATACTTCAATTGACCCAGCCCCACCAATGCCAACTAATCAAGAATCCAAAATTCCAAAATTACAAAATATCTTAAATGATCAAAATGAACCATTATTTGAAAGATATAGAGCTATGTTTAGATTAAGAGATATTGGAACTGATGATGCTTGTTTAGCATTAGCTTCCGGATTCCAAGATCCATCTGCTTTATTTAAGCATGAAATTGCTTATGTTTTTGGTCAAATTTGTAATCCAGTCACTGTTCCTTCATTAATTGAAGTTTTGAAAGATGAAAGAGAAGCTGGTATGGTTAGACATGAAGCTGCTGAAGCTTTAGGTGCCATTGGTACTGATGAATGTTTACCAGTTTTACAATCTTTCTTAAATGATAAGGAACAAGTTGTTAGGGAATCAGCTATTGTAGCTTTAGATATGACTGAAGTTTAAAATAACTCAAGTTTATATCACTTAAGTTTAATTAATAAGGTGAATTGAAAAAAATGTTATGGATAGGGTTTAGGAATGTATGTATTTTTATTTATACACTATAATACAGGAATTGTTAACCATTTCTCTTTCACTCTTGGATGATTTAATAATAAGAATGAAATGATAAATATAATTGATTTGGATATGCATTAATTATTGGTTCTATATTTGTAACCACATTTGGTACAAGTATAGAAAACTGTAGCACCTTCATCGGCAGATCTTAATTGTAATGTATGATACAGCATTTCATCATTACCACATTTAGGACATTTTTCTTTTATGATGGCACCTTCACCTAATTCATCTTTCTTTAATGAAGTTTTAACGGCAGATCTATTCATCTTTAAAGTTGATGGGAATGCATCTTCACTTGATTTAGTTACCACTTGTAAGTTGGCAAATTTAGATGATGGATATGATTTAGAACATATCTTACAATCTATGGTTGACTTAGAACCTATTTGGTCTAATAAGTTCCCACAATCCGTACAAAAAATTAATGATCCTACTACTGACATGATGAGAATTTTTTTCGATGAGATTTGAGAACTGATAGCTGCAAAAAATGATAAACCTGATGATAATGATATGAATGATTAAGAATTTGATGTTTTAATTGGTTGGGTATATTAAGAGGGTATATATATTCATGTTACTTAGCTTAGAGAATTTTTTCGAATTTTTAAAATTTTTTATTAAAAATATTCATTTGACTAGAAATTCAAATAAAGATTATTGTGTGATAACTACAATTCACATATATTATAAAACAATACAAAAAACATAAAAAAAAATATTAAATCTAAATAAATTCCTGAATCCTAATAAAAGGTATAGAATCTAAAAAAATTATTAAACCTAATAAAACTTATAAAATCTAATAAAATTCTAAAACCTAATAAATGTAAAACCAGAAAAATGTATAAAATCTATATAAAATCTAAAGGTCATCTTTAATATTTTCATACTCATACCTAGGTAATTCATAACCAGAAGTAATGGTGGTATAAACATTCCCACCTAATCTACCAACAGGTTTTAACTTAGCGACATCTACATCACCTAATTGATCATCGATTATATCTTCTCTTACATGGAAATTGACAGCTTCAACAGTAAAAATGTTAACGGATTTAACATCAGGTTGAGCTTTAGAATTATATTGTTTGTAATCAACCAATTTGGCTTCAACTGAAAATGCTGATTCCGCCACATGTGGAGGCTTAACAATTTTAGATGGTGCAGGTGTCAACCCTGCTAATTTCCATTCATCTACTTCGGGACCAACAGAAATACCAGTAATATTAGCTGCATCAACAAGCCATTCCGAAATAATGTTAATGGTTAATTCTCCATATTCTACAATTGACTTTAAAGTATCTTTATCTGCAGTACCTGCAAAAGATACAATAAATAAAGGCGGATCTGCTCCAACTACATTGAAAAAGGAAAATGGAGCTAAATTTGGTACTCCATTTGATTTTATAGTACCAATGAATCCAATTGGTCTCGGACTAACTGCACTCGTTAATAATTTATAATTCGCTAATATTGATCTACCTTCACCATAAGGCTCAATACTAATTTTCTTATGTTTTTTCCACTCTTCATCATTAGCACCACCTTTCAATTTCCATTGAGGATTAGGACCTTTTGTCCAGAATTGTTTTGACATATTATTTCAAACTTTAAAGTTTTTGAATGGAATAATAAGGTATTTATTGGGGAATTGTGGCAATTTATATGTTGCGAAGATTACAAATACAATATCCGATACATCATAATTAATCAGCCGAACTAGCCAATTGACAGGGTCCCTGATAGTGAGTATTTTTAGAATAGAGAATTTTTCAAACCTTGTTTTATGAAATAAGGAATTTCTAATTATCTATTACCTTATACACAGAATGTATAAACTTCCATTTGTAAGAATTTACTGTAAATGAGCTTTTTCTAACTCTTGAGCTATTTCATCAACAGTTTCATCTTTTTGTTCATCAACACCATCTAATTCTTTTGCTAATTCATTGAAATCTATAATTTCCAAATCTTCTTCAGAATCATCATCATCTTCCTCTTCTTCATCATCCTCACCTTCCATTTCATCTAATTCATCGATTTTATCATCTAATAATTCTTGGAATTTTTCAATCAATTCATCATCATCATCTAATTTATTACCATTAATTTCTAATTGATTCAATTGTAAAGATTTTTCACATAATTCATATAATTTAATTAATGATGGTTTATTTAATTCATTATATTGTAATTTTAAAACTTTTAAACTTGGTTTTAAATTATCCAAAATTTCCTCTAAACCTTTAGATTTTAATAAACTATCATTAAGATTTAATTCATATAAGTTTTCCCAATACTTTAAATTATCAGAAATAGTTTTACCACCTAAGTAAGTTAAAGTATTATCTTGTAAATCTAAAATCTTCAAGTTAGCATTGTTCTTTAATCCATTAATTAAAGTAGCAATACCAATTGGTCTGATACCATTTTGATATAATCTTAATTCTTGTAAATCTTTATGATTAATTAAACCTAAAGTTAAATATTTCATTGATCCATTCTCTAATCTATTTCTACCACATACAAATGTCTTTAAACTTGGGTATCCTTTTTGTTGTTTTAATTTAGATAATTGATATAAACTTTTACCAATTCTTTCACCACTAAATGGACCCATACCATTATTGGATAAGATTAAATGTTCTAAAGTAAATGCTTTATTTAAATAATTTTCAATAGGTTCAATGGTTTGTAAACCAAATGCGTTATCACTTAAATTGATAGTATGTAATTTTGGGAAATTTAATAAAGTTGGTAATAAATAATCTAAACATTTTGGAACTTCAGTATTTAATCTACCAGTAAAAATATCACTTAAATTGATTTCTTCTAAAGTATCTTTAAATTTACTGATAATCTCACTAAGCCTTTTAGATGATTCAATACCAATAGTATTACCAGAAAAATCAAGTTTTTTGATATCTGATTTATCACTTAAATCTTTTGCAATAAACTCAACATCATCTTCTTTATCTAATTTCAACTGTTTACCTGCTATTGAATATTCTGCCATGATGGTGTAAAATCGTGATGTGTCTAAGTTGATGCTTAACTGTTGTGTTCGCGATTTTCCTCTCACACGACGGGGAATGCGACTTTTGAAAATTTTTCAGACCAGTTAGCAAACTATACAATGCCAGTTAAACAAGAAGAATCATTTATTGAATCAATTCAAAAATCTCCATTTTACACAATCGGAGTTAATGTTGCATTATTTGCTACAGGTATTGCATTTGTTCAATCACCTTTAATGGAAATGTTAGTACCTCAATTGTAAATATGTATATAGTTAATAAAGATATTAATGGGTTAGACTCTTTTCTCTTGAAGGTCTAAAGGGTATTTATGGTATTTGTGGTGTTGAAGGGTTATGGTTGTTTAAGAAGGATAGTCTTGTAAAGGTTTGATGGATTTTAGGAATTTAGAGGTACTTGTTGAATTATTTTATGATTATGAATTGATTGAATGATAGAGGGAAGATAGGTTATTGAATCAGTTAGTTAATTAACTTAGAACGATTACCAGTAAAAGGGTGATAGAAATATAAATTCAATCAAATTCAAAGATTAAAAATAAAATCTTAAGATAAAATCATTCATTTATAAAGACAAAGCCATTCTTATTAAGACTAAATTATCCTTATTATGAAGAGAAAATCATTTTTACAAAACTAACTTATCCTTATTAAGAAGAAAACCATTCCCTTTTTTAAAAAAAAAACCTTAATAGAGACTAAATCATCCTCTTATAAAAAAAATATCTTATGAAAAAATCATAAGCATTATCAAACCACTTTATACCCCAGAAAATCTCTATTCTATCAATTTAATATCACCCCATATTAAACCATTCCTTCTCTTTGCTATTTAATACAGCCTCTTAAGGCTTAGAGTCCTATCACATGAACTTTCTCAGGTATCGTATAATTATAAACGGCACAAACACAACTCCGACGGTTAAATGATTACGTAAATGAATTCATGTTTACTTTGATTAGAGTATTAGGATATACCGGGTTTAGTTTCTTTTGTACTTTAAAGGCAATTTAAAGGTTCGGTTGTAATTTGACACCCGGTTTTAAACTTGTTACACCGTCAAAATTGTGTAGAGTGTTAACCACCGTAACAGCAAGTATATCTCTAATTACATACTTAAAAAAAAAGCTAAAGAAATCGTATGATGTTGATCTAATAATTCTATCCCATCTAACCGTAGTAATGATTTCTTAGGTACTTCATAACCACATTGGTAATCAATAAATCAGTTGATATATTTCCCCAGACGTCATTTGTCCCTTATGAAAATCCTCGGTCAAGTCGATTTGTGGGGGAAAAATATTCTCAGACTATAAATATCAGAAGATCTTCTAATTTGGAATTTGCACCCTTGACGAATTTCTCAAATTATCCAACAACGTTTATTAAGGAAATATGTCTTATAAAGTATCAAATACTGTCGATTTATCCGATGGTCCAAACCCTAAGGAATTGATTGCTAAGGAAAGAGCAAATGAAAAATTTGATCCTGTTTTGATGAACTATTTCTTGGAAGGTTCAAAGGAAACCAGTGAATTGAATAAGAAATTATTACAACAAATGGAAAGAGATCCAATTATTAGTGCTAATCCAAGTTATTATGATTTAGGTAAAGAACAACAAAGAGAATTAACTGCTCTTAGAATTGAAAGAATTTCTAAATATTTAGAAGTTGATACTCCACTTGAATACCATAGAAGATCAAGTTTAATTTCTGTATTTGATCCTCAATTGAATGTTAGAATTGGTGTTAACTTGGGTTTATTTTTAAGTTGTGTTAGAGGTAATGGTACTGCAGAACAATTAAAATATTGGTCTGTTACTAAAGAAACCAATATTTTAAAAGGTATTTATGGATGTTTTGCTATGACTGAATTAGCTCACGGTTCAAATGTTGCTGGTTTAGAAACTACTGCTACTTTTGATAAAGAACGTGATGAATTTATCATCAATACTCCTCATATTGGTGCTACTAAATGGTGGATTGGTGGAGCTGCTCATAGTGCTACTCATTCCGCTTGTTACGCTAGATTAATTGTTGATGGTAAAGATTATGGAGTTAAAACCTTTATCGTCCCATTGAGAGATTCTAACCATGATTTAATGCCAGGTGTCACTGTTGGTGATATTGGTGCTAAAATGGGTAGAGATGGTATTGATAATGGTTGGATTCAATATTCAAATGTTAGAATTCCAAGATTCTTCATGTTACAAAAATTTGCCACTGTTACTCGTGAAGGAGAAGTCACTTTACCACCTTTAGAACAATTAAGTTATTCTGCATTAATTGGTGGAAGAGTTACTATGGTTTTAGATTCTTACAGAGTTGGTGCTAAATTCTCCACTATTGCTTTAAGATACGCCATTGGTAGAAGACAATTCAAACAAGGTAAGAACGAATTAGAAACTCAATTATTGGATTACCCATTACATCAAAGAAGATTATTACCATTCTTAGCCTTGACTTATGTTATCAGTAGTGGTGCTTTCAAATTAGAAACTACTATGAATGATACTTTGGATAACTTAGATAAAGCTGTCGCTGCTAATGATTTACAAACCATTGGTAAATCAATCAATGAAATGAAATCATTATTTATTGATTCTGCTTCCTTAAAATCTACCTGTACTTGGTTAGCTGCTGATTTAATTGATCAATCCAGACAAGCATGTGGTGGTCATGGTTATAGTGGATACAATGGATTTGGTAAATCTTATAATGATTGGGTTGTTCAATGTACTTGGGAAGGTGATAATAACGTTCTTGCTTTATCAACTGGTAAACCATTAATTAGAACTGTTGATGAAGTCGTTAACCAAGGTAAAAAAGCTAAAGGTTCTATTGCTTTCTTGAATAAGACTGAGTACTTAAATGATAAACCAGTCTTACAAACTCTTGATGATGTTAATGATTTAGCCAAAGTCTTATTATCAATTGAAGTATTGATTTTAAGATTATGTAAAGATTCTTTAGATACTATCAACCAAAACAATGGTGTTTATGAAGTTGTTTCAGCATCAATGGTTAATATTTCTAAATTAAAAGCTCATCATTATTTATTAGCAGAATTCTTAAACAGATTATCATCAGCTGATGCATCAATTAAACCATATCTTGTATTAATTGCTAAATTATATGCCACATCAATTGTATTAGATAAGTTTTCTGGTGATTACTTAACTTACTCAGTATTATCACCAAAATTAATGGGTGAAATCAATCAAAAATTAATTCCAAACTTATGTCTGGAAATCAGACCATTAGTTATTAATTATACTGATGCTTTCCAACAACCAGATATGCTCTTGAATGCACCAATTGGTAAATATAATGGTGATATTTATGAGAATTATTTCAATGTTGTTAAACAACAAAACAATCCTTTCAATACAAAGGCTCCATATAGTGCAGCATTAGAAGGTATGTTGAACAGACCATCAGTTGCAGACAGACAAAGAAATGAAAGGTCATCTGAAGTTGGAAGTATCTTATCTAAGTAGATCTTATCTAAGTAGTGAATGAATATCTGAGTTTTAATTTAATGAGTAGAGTTTTTAGATTGGGTTATTTGAAGGTAGAGAGTTAATAGAATAGAGTCAACAAGGTCAATAGAACAAGCCAACAGATCAAACTAACAAAACAAATCAATCCAATTCAAAGATAATACAATCATAATGAATTATCAACGTTAAAAATTATCAGTGCAAACTCGGTCATTATCGTTATCTCTTACACCTGAAAATGCTACACTCTCACTAACTCTAAATCTACACCTCCAGAAATCCGATTAACCTAAAGTATACTCCTCATCAAAAATCAAGATCCATTGAATAGCCGGAATCACCAGATAAAAAACCGATAATCGTTCTACTAACCAATAACCGTTAATCATATCACTCGATTTTTCACTTTTCATACTCATCCTTGCACATGTTGGGGTATGAGAATTTGTGGGGTAAATCGTACTTAAATTTGACAACCCCCAAGATGAACACGTTAGCACGCAAAATGTCCGTAACTAATACCGTTGATTCCAATAAGGGACCTAATCCAAGTCAATTGATTAATAACGAGAGAGTAGAGAATGCTAAATTCCCAATTGATAAGATCTTTCAAAGTTTAGAGGGAAATAGAGCTCAAAAGATCCTCACCATGTATAGTGAGCTTGAGAGAGATCCAATATTAAGTAGTAAATTTAGTGAATATGATGATGATACTACCAAAAATAGAGAACTTACTACTTTAAGAATCAACAGGTTGACCCGGTATAGAGAAGGTGAATCACTTGAAGATTTTTTCCTTAGATTGAATTTGATTACTGTTTATGATCCAAGTTTAGGAATTAGAATCAGTGTTAATTTAGGATTATTCTTGAATTGTGTTAAAGGTAATGGTACTGCTAGTCAGGTTGATTATTGGAGTAATTATAAAGAAGCTGAAACTTTGAAACAAATTTATGGATGTTTTGCAATGACGGAATTGGGACATGGGTCAAATGTTGCCGGTTGTGAGACCACTGCCACTTTTGATAAAGAAACCGATGAATTCATTATCGATACCCCACATATTGGAGCCACTAAATGGTGGATTGGAGGAGCTGCTCATAGTGCTACTCATTCCGTCGTTTACGCAAGATTAATAGTGGGGGAAAAAGATTATGGGGTTAAAACCTTTATCGTTCCATTAAGAGATTCCAAACACGACTTATTGCCTGGAATTAGTATTGGAGACATTGGTGCCAAGATGGGTAGACTGGGGGTTGATAATGGTTGGATTCAATATTCCAATGTTAAGATTCCAAGACATTTTATGTTGCAAAAATGGTGTAAAGTTGATAGAAATGGGGACGTTACACTTCCACCTTTAGAACAACTAAGTTATATCTCTCTTTTAGGTGGTAGAGTTTATATGGCAGTCGATAGTTATAGAATTTGTGCAAGATTCACGACAATCGCTTTAAGATATGCTGTTGGTAGAAGGCAATTCAAGCAAGGTAAAAATGAATTAGAGACTCAACTATTGGATTATCCTTTACATCAAAGAAGGTTATTGCCATTATTAGCTTTAACCTATGCTATGGGATTCGGTACTTATAAATTGGAGGTACAAAACAAAGCTTGTGTAGCTAAATTAAATGAAGCAGTTAAATTAAATGATGAAGCTAAAATCCTGGAAGGATTACAAGATACAAAGTCATTATTTAACGATTCAGGTTCTTTAAAATCTACTTGTACTTGGTTAGCCGCTGATTGTATTGACCAATGTAGACAAGCATGTGGAGGACATGGTTATAGTGGATACAATGGATTTGGTAAATCATTTGATGATTGGGTTGTTCAATGTACTTGGGAAGGTGATAATAATGTTTTATCCATGTCATGTGGTAAAACAATAATCAATAATGTTCAAACTACTTTAAAAGGTAAAAAAGTAGTTGGAACTATGGGATTCTTAAATAACGTAGAACCAATCAAATTAACAACTATTGAAGATTTAACTGTAGAGAAAACTTCAAAAGCTTTGGTTCATTTAATTAAATCCATAGCCCTTGATTGTATTGAACAATTAAAGACCAAAAGTTTGGATGATGTTAGTTATTTAAGAGTGTTATTAAGTAAATTAAGATGTCATCATTACTTATTAACATCATTCCCTAATATTGAAGAATTAAAGCCAGTTTTAAAAGTATACTACTTAACTCAAATCTTAGAAGCTTTTGCAACTGATTTCATTCAATATGAAATTTTAACACCTTCCTTAAAATCTTTAATTTCGTTAAGAGTTGTTCCAGAAGCTTTAAAAGTTTTAAGAAAGTTGGCAATTCCATTAACCGACAGTTTCAAGCAACCTGACAACTTGTTACATTCAGCTATCGGTAAGTATAATGGAGAAATCTACGAGAATTATTTTGGCATTGTCAAGCAGCAAAATGACCCTTTCAACACCAAGGCTCAATACTCAGGCGCTTTAGAAAATATGTTGAATAGGCCATCATTAGATCATAGAAGAAGATTTGAATGGGAAAAGTCTTGAGGGAGGGGACTTGAATTATTGGCGGCAAAAATTATTTACCGTTTGTTTTAATGTATGTTGCAATTTATACTAACTATAATAACTTCGTTTTGTTCGTTTATCGTTATTGCCTTCTCCAAACCATTAAACTCTTGTGCATCTTGGATTTTCCCCCACTATTCACGCTAACTCCAGATCGTCGTCAAAAATTTCCCAAAAGGGTAATTTTAACAATGAGACACTTTGTTGCGTGACCGGGTTTCAAATCCATTTCCGGATAAACTATTCTTGACCCAACCCCCCATATGGTTACTTCAAGGTGTAAATATACCAATTTGGAGAAGCCTAAGCTGAACAAAAAAAAGGTGGGGCAATACTAGCCATAGATTTACATTAGCTTAAAATTTCCTAGTTCATGCACCAAAACGCTCTTCGCTTACCCCATACACAAGAGTGCACCCCTCCAAAACAACTCCAGACTTCTCCACCATTTTATATTAAGCCCTTCCGGTTATAGAGCCCCCAATTGATTATCCATAAATCATGCCGGATTTTTAGTAAAAGAAAATTGTCGGGTCGTGAAGTTGCTAATCTACCGTTCCACCGCAATCTTAGACTAAATCTACCGATTTGGGTTATATTTTTCGAGAATTCGTACCTCTAAACAAAACATATGAGTAATTGGTCTGTAAATGGACTAACTATTGATAACGTTATTCAATGATAATAGCATTCAATTGTATAGGAACGGATTGTTTTGATTGCGTTGTTGTCGTTATATATCGCCGAAAGCTTAAACATGAAAAGCTTATTCTGTTTTCCGGGTTTCTTACAGTAGCCTCTTCTCAAAACTTTCCTACATACATTACATCATGACCTGAGTTTTTTTTTTCTTTAAACTTAAACAATGGGTTGTGGAGAAAAATACAAAAACTATTTAAAATGTACGAAATCCCGGAGAATTAATTAATTACAATTCATAGATTTGATAAAGATGTCTAGTTCAGACTCGGAAAAGTCAGTGAATAATAATGCATTATTCGAAAAACCTCGTGAGAATAATGTAGAGGAGAAAATGCCATCTCCTCCAGTAGAACCTACTCAGGAGAATGGTAGAGATGATGATAATATATATGGATTTTTAGGGTTCAAGGGAGAAAAACTTCATTTAGCTGTTAGTTTTGCAGCTGGGGTTGGTTTCTTATTATTTGGTTATGATCAAGGTGTTATGGGAAGTTTATTAACTTTAGGTCATTTTAGAGAAACTTTCCCTCAAATTGATACTGTCACTTATGGTTATTCAAGATCTGCTATGCAAGGTTTTGTTGTTGGGATCTATGAAATTGGATGTATGTCATCAGCTTTAAGTACTATTTGGTTAGGTGATAAATATGGTAGAATTAAATTAGTTTTTTGGGGTTGTCTTATTATGGTACTTGGTGCAGTTTTACAAAGTTGTGCCTTCCATGTTGCTCATTTAGCTGTGGCAAGATTTGTTACAGGAGTTGGTAATGGGTTTATTACTTCAACCGTTCCAGTTTGGCAATCAGAGATTGCTAAACCTGACAAGAGAGGTAAATTAATTTGTCTTCAAGGTGCCCTTATTGCTGGTGGTATTGCCATTAGTTATTGGATTGATTTTGCATTTTATTTTACAAGGAATGCTCATCCACATCAATCAGTTTCCTGGAGATTCCCAATTGCTTTTCAAATTATATTCCCAGCTATTATTGTACCAATCATTTTAAAATTACCAGAATCCCCAAGATGGTTGTTAAGAAAAGGAAGAGAACATGATGCAAGAAAAGTTTTCAGTGCATTAGAAAATTTACCAGCTAATGCTGATTTTGTTAATGAAGAAGTTGCTGAAATTCAAAAATCTATTAAGATGGAACAATCAGCAGGAGCCACAGAATTTAGTTTCAGACTTTTACTTACTCAAGGTCCTAAAAGACATTTCCATAGATTATGTTTATCAAGTTGGGCCCAATTAATTCAACAAATTTGTGGTATTAATTTAATTACTTATTATGCTGGTACAATTTTTGAAGAATATATTGGATTAGGAGCTTTAGATTCTAGAATCTTAGCTGCTTGTAATGGTACTGAATATTTCTTTGCAGCTTTAATCCCACTTTTATTCATTGAAAAATGGGGTAGAAGACCTTTATTATTAGTTGGAGCTGCTGGTCAATGTATTTGTATGGTTGTTTTAACTGTTTCTAATTATTATTCAGCTGATGGTAAAAATTATGGTGGTAAAAGAGATGGTGCCCCAATTGTTGCTGCTATTTTCCTTTTTGGATTTAATACTTTCTTTGCCTTAGCATTTTTAGCAGAAATGTGGTTGTTACCACCAGAATTAAGTAGTTTAGAAATTAGAGCTCCATCTGCTGCCATTTCAACTGCTTGTAACTGGATCAGTAATTTCGTTGTTGTCATGATTACTCCAGTGTTATTCCAAAGTATCGGTCCTTATACTTACTTATTATTTGGATGTATTAACTTTTTAATTATTCCTGTCTTATATATATTCTATCCAGAAACTAAAGGTAGATCATTAGAAGAAATGGATTTAATTTTCAATAAAACTCCAATTAACCAACCATGGAAGGTTGTTGGAATTGCCAAGAACATGCCTTACATGCATGCTGGTCTTCATAATGATGATGAACATCCATTTGATGATATGATGGATGCTGAAAAGCCTAAAGTTACTCATCACGACATTGTTTAATAAGCTAGATGATTTTTTAAATAATATATATGGTAGTGATTGTAATATATGTTTGCGAGTTGTTTTAGTTTATCTATGATTTTGCAGGGATTTTCTATTGGTGGGGTTTTCTTTAGAGGAGATTTTCTTTCTTCTATTGGAGGGATTTTCGTTTGAAGAGATTTTCTTTTTTAGAGATTTTTTTATCATTCATTTAGTTACCCTATATTGACCTATACACAAATCAGATCTCTTAGACTTACCTAAACTGGTATCAACTTTTTTCCAAAGTCACCTTGAACCAATCCTAAATATAATAATTAATAGCTTGAATCTCTTGTTGTAATACTTCATACATATATAATCTATGGGCAAAATTAGCCATATTAGTAGGTGTAGGACATTTCGGATATTGAGGTTGTACGTGATTTAAAGTTCCCTCTTGAATTCTTAATAGAAGTTCATTAATGAATTCATTATTTTCTTTAGCAGGTTGATATTTTGGTAATTTAGGTAATTTACCAAGAATTTGTTTCCTATCAATTTCATTAAATGTTATATGGTGATCAGTAACATTAATATTAATAATAGGGACATTTGTATCAATTTTACACATTTTTAAATATTTAAAAAAAAGATTCTTTATACATTCTTTATATATTTATAAATTCAATTATTATATGTTAAAGTAGTAAAGTAATTTATTCATACTTTGAACATATCATTTGTAACATATCATTTGCAACTAAATACTCATACCATTTCCGCAATGGTAAAATCTAACCGGGTAACACCTCATTCATCCAAGAGTAAGTTAAAAAATTTTTCAATACTTTAGTCTCAAATCTAACGTAGGCAAACGAAGATGAGTTGGTATGGGAATAAACAAGAGAATAATTTAGGGTTTGATTCTAAAAAAGTTGAAGAAGTTTCAAGCTACTTACAAAGTCCAAGCTATTTACAAAGTAGTAAATTACATCCATTAGCTGGATTAGATAAAGGTATTGAATACTTAGACTTAGAAGAAGAACAATTAAATAATGTTGAAGGAGCTCAAGGATTAATACCATCAAGAAATTGGAGTGATGATTTATGTTATGGAACAGGTGCCGTCTATTTATTAGGATTAGGAATTGGTGGAGCTTATGGATTTAAAGAAGGTGTTTCAAATTTACCAAAAAATGCATCAGGAAGATTACAATTAAATACCATATTAAATCATATCACTAAAAGAGGTCCATTCTTAGGAAACAGTGCAGGGGTTTTAGCATTAACTTATAATTTAATCGATTCATCAATAGATGCTATTAGAGGTAAACATGATGATGCTAATTCTATAGTATCAGGTGCTTTAGCTGGTGCACTTTTTAGAAGTAGTGCTGGTATAAGACCAATGGGTTATTCAACAGCTTTAATGGCAGGTGCCGCTGGAGTTTGGTGTGGTATTAAAAGATTGTTACAATAGATAAAGATAGACCACGGCTAAGTACGTAAGTGAAAAATGTGATGTAACAGGTTATGATTCTTGTGTATAGAAATGTATCATTAACGATATGGATCATTAATCGTCTATTATTCTATTCTAATGGTTTATGTACTAACTGTTTGTTTTTTATTACTTACAGTTTCCTTTGGTAAGCTATCATTTGATAATTTCCTTTTAAGGATATCTTTTGTTTTTTCTTCATTTTTAGATTCATTAAATTCTTTCTTGAAAGCTTCCAAATCAAATGAAGTTAATTTCTGTAATTCTTCATTGGTAGTTAATGTTTGAGATACATTTAAAGTATCTAATAATTTCTTATAATCATCCATACTAATAATTTCGTCTTTTTTCAAATGTCTATACTTTATATGATCAAATCTATCAAACTTATCAGTTCCAGGATGAGATTGGATTTCTATAGCCAATTTTAACATATCACGATTAGTCCTTAATTTCGCAAACATTTGATAATATTTGGATTTAGGTGGTAATTGATTTAATAAAATATATTTAGTATTAGCAGGATGATTATCGAATTTATAACAAACAATTAAAAATTCCAATATTAATTTTGGCCAAGGTAACGGATTTAAATTAAAAACTGAAGGATTTGATTCTGCACTTTCACAAATCATTCCGCTAATATCTGAACCATATTTCTTAGTTAATTCAACAAAATCCAAGTAATTAGCTATATTCCCATTGATGATAAAACTTATATTATATTTTTTAGTCAAATTGATGATATCATCAAGATAATCATGATTAGGAGTTTGTGAATTCCTCATATCTCTTGTTCTACAATGTAAGGTTAAATTCTTGATACCAGTTTTACAAATCTTCTCTATTAATTCTAAAGAATCTGGTAAATTTGAAAGTAATCGGATTTTACAACTAATTGGTTTATTATTTGGATTACCAACTTTTGTCACTAAATTATCCAAAATATCACATAATAAACTTGGTGTTGATAATAAAGCAGCTCCCATTCCAGCATGGACCGAAAAAGGTTTAGGGCACCCACAATTCAAATCAATCCCATCAACATCATCAATAACTTTCAAACCAGCTTCAACAGCAATATCAGGATTAGAAGACCCCATTTGGAAAATCAATTTTGATTGTTCTAAAGGTTTATAAGTATTAAAAATCACTTTATTATTAGGATCTAAATATTCTATTGTATTGAGGTTGGAATTTTCATACCTCCTACAAGTAATAATTTTCTTATCGATAATTTCCGGACTCCATACTAAATCAGCACCATGTTTTAAAGCAAGTAAACGTGTAGGTAGTTCACCGCTTCTTACCATAGGACCTAAAACCAATTTGCCCTGGTAATTTATCATAATTAGTTAGTAAGCGTATATTGATGCGTAGGAAAAAAAAAGAGATGAGATAATGTGTGCGAGACATCATTATACTGGGGTACATAAAGAATTTTAAATTAAGTTAATGTTTAAAATATGAATAAATAATTTATACAAATAAATCAATGATAAAATAATTAACACACACCTATGATGATATCATAAAATTCAGGAGAGTATACGATTGTGAAACGCGACAAATTATGGGGTTTTATCAATAAATCAATAAAGAGATAACAATAAAAAGTTACAAGGGATCATGATACGAAAAAAGGAATTAAAGCCGGGGAAACGAATAACACAAATCTTAATAAAAAGGAATTGAATAATACAAATAGAGAATTGTGGCCGTTGGAATAAAGGAGAAGTAATAGAACAAGGCGATCGATTGTATGGTATACCGGGATGAGACATAGACAAACGCAAGGCAGATTAAAATTAAGGCGAGGGATATGGGCTTTGATTCCACGGTCAAGGGGACAAAATAATTGCAAACGACAAATGGATTAAAAATGCCAGTTATGGTTAGTTAAAGCGTTTTAGTAAGCGACATAAGGGTATGATAAAATTAACTTAAAACTAGTCAATGAATCACTTGATTGTGGGGTCATAATAAAGGTAGGGCTATCTACACTAGAGTCATCAACAGTAGGTCATATTAACTTTAGGCAATGTCATTAATAAAATATTAACGAATTACCATTGATTACCTAATTACTAAAATCATTGTAGCAAATGATAAATCAGTTAAAAAGGAATAAAAAGAATTCAATGGAACATCAATAAAACATGACTTAGCTAATAGTAACCTAAACATTAGTCATTCCACAGTCACAATCGTGATTAATCGTCTTCTGACCAGAAAAATGTCGTATATCGCATTAACCGTCGTGTACCCATGACCAGATTGCAAAAAATTTTATTTCTTTGGAGATGCTGCAAAATGAGACTGATAAAGAGATGAGATAGCTGAGATATTTATTGCAGCCATTATATCGCTATCTTGTACATCGTATGTAATTCTATGCCTAGTTTCTTAAATTTATAGTCTTTGAATATTGTGAACGGTTTTAATCAATGATTAGAATATTTTTTTAAATTTCACCTGTTTTTCTTTCTTTTTTTTTTTTCCTACTGTTTCTTTTTTTTTTTTTTTCCTTTTTTTGTGTTATGTTTTTTTTTTCCTAGATGATTAAAAATTTATCTTTTATATATTAGTAAATTTCTAAAAGATAACCATAGATAACACCATTTACAAGGTACAATTATAGCTAAAACAATTAATTAGGAAGAATTAATTACCAATTAGAATATTACATTAACCCTATTATAATTACAGTAGTCAATTAAGTCTCAATTACTATTTATTTACAGTAATGTCAGTATATCATCCAAATAACGTTTCATTGGAAACTAAATCCAAGATCCCTACATATATTAAATTAGATATTTTATCACCACCATTATCACCATATCAAAGAATTGATACCGAAGAAAAGTCAAATTACCCTAAATCAAACTCAATTACTCAAATTGATAAAGCATCAATTAAATCATATGTTAATTCCAAACCGTTCAATTTGGAAAATTTTAATAATTATGATTTAACTTTAAAACCTTGGAACAACTTTAAGAATTATAAAACTCATCAATTCAATTTTTTAAAGAAATATCTGATTATTAAGAATAAAGAAAATGCTAAAAATTTCGAAAAAATTTATAAGAGGAGAAAATACAATACTAATAGTTTTATGGATAATAGTGATTCTAATGATGATTCTAAGATTAGAACTAGAAGACTCGTAAAAGAATCTCATGCTGAATTATCGGATAATATCTCAATCGATACTATGTCTAGAGACTCATCACCAAGTCCAAGAAAGAGAAAACCAGTGGTTTCACAACCATTTGTAATTGATGAGAATATTCCTGATTATTCTCCGGATTTATCTACTTTACCTAATAATAATAAATGTTTAAAGATTGACTGGAAAGGTCAACCAATGGATTTATCTTCGGATCCAAACATTTCAAAATTACATCCTGCTGAGATTTATTTAGCTTCAATTTTAAGATTATCGGTTAATTTATACTTGGATTCTAAGAGAAGATTATTTTATGAAAAGGTTCAAAGATTAAAATCTGGCATGCAATTTAGAAGAACTGACGCTCAAAAAGCTTGTAGAATTGATGTTAATAAAGCTTCCAGATTATTTGCTGCTTTTGAAAAGGTAGGTTGGTTAAAAGATGATCTTTTCACCAAATATTTGTAATCATAAATTTATTGCAAAATTAAAAATTAAAACAATAGCATATTAGATGTAAATTATGTATGATAATTATAAGGCATCGGTGGGGAAATGGATATGGATAAATTAATGGATTATAATGTTAAAAGAAAAACAAAAAAATTAAAAAAAAAATTAAAGGGACGGAAGGTTTCGGATTTATGTTTTATAGATGTTTTAATAAATTGGTTATATTATTTAAATCGTGGGGGAATCTTGTTCTATTATATTATCTCTTGTATTCTATGATATTATGTTTTGTGTTCTATTGCATTATGACGCGCAAAAATGTACTGCAAGATCGGTCTAAGAATGTACAAAATGCGCTGGTAATGATAAGTGTTTTTATTTAAGAATATTCGAATAAAAGAAGTCATTGATGGGTTTGATATAAGCATACTTACCTATTTGATTAATATTTGAATAATTGACGTGTTATATCATAAAACTTGGCGACAATTGATAATAGTATAAAACCCTCTAAAAATGGCTATTTTTTTTACTGTGCGAAGTGTTATCGGAGATCTTAAACATGCCCACCAAAAAGATCAATGAAGGCAAAGATTTGGTCAGTTTCAAAAAATCCATTACTTATAAAAAGTTACAAGATACAATTTCATATATAGTAACATCTGTAAGAGGAGTGGAAGTACCGGAACATGTTCTAAATCCAGAACTTTTGATTAAATCTCATGATACTAAATCATCTACCTTACCACCTAAATTAGCAACTAACCAGGCCACCAAAGGAATCAACTTAGCAAATCCAATCAAACAGGTAATAGATGTTCTTGAACAGTATAGTGAATTAATTGATGAAACACCTCCTATTGAAGGACCTAGAAGATTTGGGAATTATGCTTTCAAAACTTGGTCAAATACACTTAAAACTACTGAACATATCCTCAAAGAAAAATCGATATTTAATGACCAATATGAAGATTTAAAGTATTATTTATTGAGTGCATTTGGATCACCAACTCGTTTGGATTTTGGTACTGGTCATGAACTCTCATTTATTGCCTTTATAGGTATATTACTAGGACATAATACATTTTCAGGTACTGAATTGATTATTATATTTAGTAAATATTATGATTTAGTAAGAAAATTAATTCTTGTATATAATTTAGAACCAGCTGGATCTCATGGAGTTTGGGGTCTTGATGATCATTTCCATTTTATATATATCCTAGGTGCAGCTCAATTTAATGATGCTAAATTCCAAGTGCCTCCTATTAGTCAATGTTTGAGTGATTTGGTTATAAGTGAGTATAAACTTACGAATTTATATATAAATGCTATAGCGTTTATCAGGAGAATTAAAACTGGTCCTTTTAGAGAACATAGTCCAATTATATTTGATATTCATCAAACTGTAAGTCTTTGGAAGAAGGTATTAAGTGGATTACTTAAGATGTATGATGTTGAAGTTTTTGGGAAATTTCCTGTAGTTCAACATTTCTATTTTGGGATTCTGTATCCTTGGGAAGATTTGAATGGATATAAATTACCGGAACTGGCCAGTTTAGAATTTATTGAGGATACTGGGGTTAAAACTACTGATAAGAATATTAGTATGACGGCAGCACCTTGGGCGAATACTGGGTCTGGGAGTAGTGCGGTTCCTAAGCGTAGGTGATATAATGAAAACTAGGGAATTTGAACCTGTGTAATATGGTTCCTAAGCATAGGTGAAATAATGAACACTAGGAAACTGAACCTGGCTCTGTGATAATACGTAAATAATGAATTATATGAAGTTTACTAATTTATATATATATATAACTATACGAGAACTACTGGAAAATGTCAACACCGAGTCTATTAGTATTAAACCTCCTAAACATAGGTGCTACTTAAAAAATGAACTATAAATTCACCAATTCATATATATGACTATAAAAGAACTACAAACTGTCACAATGGTACAATATGTAAAATCACCTCTTGAAACTAAAAGTACTTCTACATAATGGACATGTACTACTACCACTACTCTTGAACCATTTATATAAACAAGCAGCATGGAATTTATTACTACAGGTTGTACAATTCTTTGAAGGTAAAGAATGATCTTGATGTAATATAGAATAACAAATAGCACAATCTTCAAAGCCTGAAAAGTGTAAGTCGACATTCTTCTTAAAGACTTCAATCGATTCTAAGATAGATCCATTGGTTAATGATATTACTCTTTGAGATGCTAATAACCATGCTTTCCATTCATTCTCCTTTAACCCTACACGTTTAGGACCTTCAACACTAACACTCTCTAAAGGAAAATTTGCAGGGATTTTAATGACCATTTCCATAGTTTGATCATCAATTTCAAAGATTGATTTGATTTCATTGATTATTCTATTGACTCTAATTGACATTATATCATTGACTAGTTTAGATTTGGATTCTTCAACTTGGTCTAACATTTGTTTGATGATGATATTAGAAATATTGGTCTTTGTAAATGTCTCTATATGTTGTTTCATTTGAACATTTCTCAAATGATTATACCATGATTGAACTTCACTACCAAGATACTTACAACTCATATAATAAAGTCTAATTATCAAAGAAGGACCTAAATCAATTTCATCGAATTCTTCAAATGATTGGTCAAGGGTCTTTTCATAATCAATCTGTTCGATTTCAAATATTATATCTAAGAAAGTGTTCAATAAATTGTCATTTTTAATCTGTGATAAGTATTGATTCCTTAATGAATAATTTATATCTTTGAAATGTAAGAGCACCAAGTACCATAAAATATAATAATTATGGTTATTATCACCGAATTGATAATTCTTTAACGGATGTAAAAGAGTGTTGGGTAATTCAATGATATCATCATCCTCTTTGAATTGATACTTAACGACGATTTCTTGTTGGTTCTTAAGGATTTGAGTTGTCATATGGTTCAAACAAATTAATTTGATTTGAAGAAACTTGGTGTTTATACATAAAGTAAGTAACTTATCAAAAGGTTCTTTTATCTCTATACCTGTTAAACATCTTTGTAACATATCCTGACACATATTAACCACCAGATTATTGATATTATTATCAAGTTCATTGATTGAAGTATCAAATAGAAACTCAACTACGTCAAACTTATTATCAATCTTGGTTAATAACTTCAATGTGGAGTATCTTAATTCATAGGCCTGAGGTGATACTCTTACCATATCTAAGTTATCAGGAACCAATCTCTCGATTAACTCAGGATTGGTATGTTTATAATAAGTAAGAATCTTAGTGATTTGATTACGTATTGGAATGAAATCAGTTTCGTAAGCATATTCACCATCTAGCCATTTTTCAAATTGTAAGAAGATCATATTTAGTCTATGTTGTGGAATAGGTGTAAAATCAGGTTCATTGATTAAGAAATTGACAGTTAGAACAAGCCATTTTAAACCAGAAATTGGTTGTTTAACTCCTAATATCTCTGATACGACAAAGTTTCGAATTCTATCGAATTTGGTGCTGGTTAAAAATGATTCTAATCCTGATAGAACTATTCCTAATTTAATAGGCTGTTTAAGGAGGTTATTGAAATTCAAATCATAAGTTTCAAACACTTTTAAATTAATAGATTCACTTGAATTCTCTACGATATCTCTAATAATTCTACCGACGTAGGATTGTAATGCTCCTTTTGTGGCCAACTTGGTTACCAATTGTTTGAAAAGAGTCTCCTCTGGTTTAGAGGATATTGAAGTATCTGAATCGTTGATAAGGACTTCAAGCGCGAACTTTAAATCCACTTCAACGGTAACTTTGTTACTAACAATATCAATCTTCTGATCTTGATTAGATAAGAATATCAAATCTTCAATATATTGATTCAAAACCAGCCCATAGTATCCTTTATCATTCAAATTACTCAATTGTTTGATGACATTAAGATTGATAGACTCACCATCCACTTCATTATCATCCATTAAATAGATATTAGCCATTAAGGAATTAGATACGGATAGCATATCTTTATTTATAGGTAACTGAGAGAGCCTTTGTTCGAATTTATTCCATAAGAATTGTTTCCTTTCATCACTTATTCCTTCCCAATCAACATCTGACGTTTGTAAATGATTCCATAATGATTCATTGACCAAAGTCTCACCTTTAGATCTCTCAACAAAGTCAATGATATTTTGATTCTTTGACCAAGCTAATGTCAAAAGATCTGTCAAAATATCAGTATCTGGTTCTAAAAGAATAGTAGACTTGTCAGATTTGAAATTATTAATAAGGTCTATTCTATTTGTGGATGTTATTAAATTATGGAAAACATCAGCATCGTTAATAAAATTCAAGACAATCTCCCATTCTTGTCTAGACTTATCAGGCTTTATAACTACCTTATCAATATATGACTTCATTTCTTGGGACTTTATACCGAATTTATTAACAAAGTTCAATATGAAATCAGAAGCATTGAGTTTCAACATATCAAATTTAAGTAATAGATCTTCAATAATATCATCATTGATTTCTTCAAACTCCCATACTGTGAATAAATAATTAAGTACTGGGGTAATGGAAGGTTCTTCTAAATACATACCGCAGGATGAATTGAACTCCCTCAATTCTTCTTTATCAAACTCAACCCCAAGTTTAATAATATCTGTCAATACTTGGAAACTCCTATTGACAATTCCATAATCATCAACCTCAGCTAAGGTTTCAATAATCTCATTGATAAGCTGAGAAGCATTTATGTTTAACGCATTCATAATTTTCAAGTACGAATCTTTATTGGGGGTTTCGGTTGATATGTATGATATGATAGATTTGTTTAATAGGGTGGTTATTTGAGGTTTGGAATCATTCAGGGATTTTGAATCATTCAAGGCATTGTCTGAAGAATTACCTGAAAAGGAATTGGCTAAAATATCTATACAATTATCTGATAACTTCTCATTCAAAATAACTGCTAATAAATCAATCAACCCCTTTGAATTCACTCTACTTATAAACCCCACTAAACATTCAATTGCCGTTTCTTTATACCCAGTCCGTAATTTCGACAAATTACTGGTAAGTATCTCAACTATACTATCGATCAATTGTTGGTCGAATTCAACCTTGGAATTGCTAATGATCAAATCCAAACAATTCTTCAATAAAATGTAATAAATTGGATCCAGATTACAATCTCCTAACTTTATGAATTCTACCAACTTTTCAGGTTTACCATAATCCCAAAAATTCTCCTTTGGTTTCTTATTACCTTCCAATTCACTAAACTTCGTTAAATTGATTAATGTTCCCCAGAATTGAAGAATGACTGTTCCATACATAATGTTCCTTGAAGAACTTTTGATTTTGATCTTAAGAAACCGTTTCAGTAAATGCTTATATAAATTTCTGGCACTTGATAATTCCATACATAGACGATTCTGACTACCTTTATTGACTTTATTCTCTTGGAAAATCGTCTTTAAAAGTACCAAATAAGTATTTGCCATTGTGGAATTAAACGTCTTTGGTGTAAGACTAGGTCCAAACTTGTCCCAAACCAAATCATTATCTAGTAATTCTTGTAAATCATTTTCTATCAGTATATTACCTTGGTTAATCAAATTGATCAATGTGTTCAATAAATTCAAACTGCCGTTTATTATTCTTTCATGCTTTGCAATGGAATCAGAATCTGTTGTATTACGTTCATCAGATAATGATTTATTTGTCTCTAACGTTAAACTAACACTGACATAATTGAAGATTTCATTGGCAAATATTTCCCATATTTTAGTATCGACTCTTTCTTTATCCTGGAAACTGTCTATTAACAGATTATAAGCTTCTTTGGCCACCTGTTTATCATTATCATATAGACATGCTAACCAAATAGGCAATGAGCTCTTTAAATATTTAGCAAAGGTTTTGCCACCGAGTAAATTAAGAAAATTTCCTTGGACTTTAATACTTAATAATCTTACCTGTCTTGAATTGTCAAATGCTAACTTTGGGAAAAGTTGAAGCCATGACTGGATTACCATCTCTTCCTTGAGTTCTTCATTAGGAAATATGCTATATAAGTCTGTAAGGGATTTCTCTTTTGTGGTTGCATCTTTCTTCATAAGGGACTTAAAGATGATTACCAATTGTGGTGAAGTTATTATACTTGGATCTGGGAGACCTGTGAAATAATTTAGGGTTATAGGGAACCCATTGTGGCCCAAATCAGATTTCAGTTTAGTACTGAACATGTTAGTTTCGCACACGATGAATCATCGCGATGATTTGGCTTTATGTCTGGGTGACAATATAGAGACATAGTAGATGTTTGTACCCTTTGAAATGTACGGTGGTGATTACACTCACATTGTAGATGTTTATATATAAATTTTGAAGTATATTATGATTATTACATAATCTTATTTCTTCTATTTTCATGTGGTTGACACATTTGTCCAATACTACTGAGTAGTGTTTCTGTACATTTATACTGTCACCACCACCATCACCACCTCTCTCGAATAATAAATAAAAACTATAAATAAAACCCCTCTGTACTCAACCATATGTCTCCAAACTTGAATAAAATTCTTTAACCTTCTCACTAGCTCTTATCTTACTAGCATCAAAATTCCTAATTTCAAGACTTTCCTTATTGACTGCTCTTGAAAGTGCTACATAAACTTGACCAGCTTCAAAGATTCTTCTTAAATCAACTTTCAATCTCTGTATTGTTTGACCTTGGGATTTATGAATCGACATAGCCCATGATAATAATATTGGTAGTTGTTTACGAGAAATCTCTCTTTTCTTACCACCTCCACCTATATCTATACTAAACTCTTCTGGCACAACTTGTATCACATTATCACCATTTCTATCCATAAAATTGATCACAGGATAAACCTCTGATGTCAGTATAATTGCTTCTTTCATTAAAGCATCAAATTTGGATTGTCTTTCATTAGGTATTTGACTATAAACAATTTGCTCTTCCTCAGTAATCTCCAGTACTCTACCAATCTTATTTGTCAACAACATTACTTCTTGTAGGACTGAATCATTTTTAAGATAACTTGTACCATACAATTCTTGAATAAATCTAAACATTTCTTGACTACAAAAGAAAAGGACTCTACCAATTGATCCATTAACAATGGTTTCATCGAGATTTCTTAAATACATTACTTGGGCATTTGGTTTAAGGACCAATCTCTTTTCACACATCAAATTATCCAATAATTTGGAATCATTTTCATATAAAACATCATCATGGGCATCATACACTTTTTCTTCAGCATTGATACTATCCAATCTTTTATTATTGGCCCGTTTTACCTCTTCTCTAGTAGGGAAAAGCTCAGTTGGTTCAATGCCATCATCATAATATTTAGGACTTTGTAACCTTAAAAACTTCTTTATCATATCGTTTTCCATTTTACCAAATCTAAGTGCATTCAACATATCAATTAATTCACTATCACCTTTTTGTCTAAAAACTTGTGTGAGTAAAATAGTCTTTTCGATAACTACTTTCCAAATAGGAACCTCAAAACAATATTGACTGGCTCCTCCTTTATTAACTGGTGGTAATTGAAAGAAGTCACCAGTACAAATAATTTGAATTCCACCAAATGGTTTATCAGTACGTCTTATCTCTCTGGCAAGTTGTTCAAGCTTAGTAAATAATTTACCATCAATCATAGAGATTTCATCAATAATTAAAACTCTTAACTCTTCCCATTTCTTAAGTAATGTTTTCTTCTGTCTAATAGATTTTACTAAAGCGTTAACTTCAGCTACTCCTAATCCAATACCTAAGAATCTATGAAGGGTTTGTCCCCCAATATTACAAGCTGCTAAACCTGTTGATGCTGTAACTCCAACATGTTCATATCCATACCTAGCAGTTAATTTGTTAACTAATTCCCTTAAAACTACAGATTTACCCGTACCTGCACTACCAGTATAAAACACATTATGTTTGTTCTCTACATATGAAAGAACAGAGAGTTGTTCTTTACTTAATTCGACATCAGTTGAAACTGGTTTGGGTGATTGTGTTTTAGGAATGAACTTATTATAGCTAGGTTTGATTTTCTTACTCATGGAATCAAGAGTATCAATCAATACAGAATTGTCTCTTTTCTTTGGGTTTACCTCTACGACTTCCACATTATTATAACTCTGGGTCAAGTCTACCATGATTTTTTTTGACTTGGTGCTTTTCTGTAAAGACATTGTGCGTTCCAAAAGAGGGTTCCTGAAATTATTCAACTCTGGTGACCCAAACGAAGTATCTGAACTACCAAACGACTCATCAAATCCATCATTAGCGTTTGTTTTTGACAATACTGAATCGGATCTTTGGACCTTTATTTTCTCGGGGGTACTGATTTTCAAAGGGCTTCTTTGAGTTTTTGTGGTCCTGGGGGCAAAGAAACTGACAATAGAGGCCTGCTTGCCTTTAGATTCATCACGTTTCATAAGGGTACGATATAAACAACGCGCGGTTGCAAATATCAGACGTGTAGGACGTGGGAATGGTGAGGGAAATTATACGACACTCATACATTGATACAGCTTAAGATGAATCACATGTTATAAATAAACTTTCAAGAGATATTTTATTAATTGAACTAATTAAGGAGTCTTTGGATTTGGGTAAGTAAAAATCTTTCACATGATCTTATCACATGATTCTTTATTGATTCTCTTCAATTTATGATCCAAGAGTAAACAAAAACATAAACACAAAGACCCCTTTTTAACCTTTTTAACGACCATTTGTGATGATTTCATCATCAAAATCACTCATCACCCTATGAAATTACACAAACACCAACCAATTGTCTTTTGATTTATAGTTCAAGTACGGTGTTAGGGAAGTGTCTCATCTCTTAATTTAAACGCGAAATTGCACATTGTGATCAGCCCTTTCAGTACACATATACCAAAACATCATAGATGATGATATCTGATCAAGAAATGGAAGGATCTCGTGATCCTGATACTAATGATCCTTTGTTCAAGACCCCAAAACGACCTAGTGTGTTTTCTAAAAGTATGAAGAAGTTAACAAAGTCTACATCAATATTAAACTTCAATTCTGTGTTAGGGTCGAATTCAAGTAACTCGGGAAGCACTGCAGATGTCACCAATGGGAATGAAGTGGATGAATTTCAATCGTTCAAGTATGATAAAATATCCAGTGATAATAGACAGCCGATCCATGTTATGCATTTACCCAACAAAGAGACAAGGAATACATCTAATGGTTCACAGTCTTCTGGTGATAAACCATCATATCAATTCCAAAGTCCAATTGATAGGAATAATAGTATGACAAGTGAATCAATGGTCAGTTTGCAATCGTCGTTAGACCCTCGAAGACATGTTAAAGGTGGTGAAGAGAGTATGAATGGATTATCAGCAGTTGGTTTGAATTTAGCAGGCTACGGATTATCAACTGATGATTTAAACATGTTACCACAACCACCTCCAAAACTTAGACCATCAAGGAGGAATTCAAGAATTTTCAGTTCTTATAATGATTCAAAGAGTTCTCTAGAAGATTTACCTCCTCCATCTGTACCACCTCCATCAGTGCCACCTCCACCTTTACCACCATTAGACACAAATTTCACTACCAAAGGCTCAGTAGATTCATTTAAAATACCCAATAAATTCACAAGTCCATTACTACTGTCATTCAATTCTTATGTTTCCAATATAGACCAAATACCAGAACCTCCTATAGTGAATCAATTATTTGAGAGATTGTTAAGTATAAGATCCTTTCCTGAGGAAGCATTACCACAACTAAGAGGCTATTCAACCAAGAGAAAATGGGAATTGTTGTTGAGAGAACATGAAACTAATCATAAATTTGATTTAAGAAGTTTACTAAGAAGAACTGAACTTGAGACTGGCCACAGTTCAACTCTGTATGATCCTAGTCTTAATTCCCCGACTTCTGGTCCAACTACTCCTAATACGTTAAATCCTTCTAAATTTCCTCAAAGTTCCATGGCAACTCCAAGTACGGTAAATTCTAAACCATCGACAATACACACTGTTACAATGCCATCTACTATATCCACTTCAAGTAGTCAAATGTCATCGAATACTCAAACTTCAAGTCTTCACAAAACACCTACACAAACTTCAAGTATTCATAAAACACCTACACAAGCTTCAAGTACCCACCATACACCTACACAAACTTCAAGTATTCTCCCATCCTTCAAATCAAAGAAAAAACCCAAAGATGGTACACCTGAATATTTCGTACATAAAATCTTTAGAGACAAATTAACCCTAAAAGAATACCATAAATTAGAAAAGAAGTTATCTGATAAAAACCACGAAGTCAAAAAATGGACCAATTCCTTCATTAATGAACAAGGAGAAGCAGCATTATCAGTGATTCTCTCAAGAATCAATAAGAAAAGTATCAAATCTAATGATGAGTTTGATAAAGAATACTTAATAATCAAATGTCTTGGGAATATCGTAAGTCAACAATATGATGGAGAAGTATCACCATTTGTTGATAGTGGGTATTCTAACAAGTTACATATTATAAAATCCATAACCTATTCTTTGATATCTCCAAGGTTAGCTACAAGGATCTTGGTAACTGAGGTATTAATCTATTTATCATATAATAAAGATCCTGAGTCTTTAACACTTATATTGGAAAGTATGACTTCTTTACAAGACAATATGGGTGATTATATAAGATTTCAACCATGGTTAAATTCCTTTGAAGCTTTCCTTGATAAATATATTGGGTCTAAACTTCTGTACCTTGGATTGAAGAATTATTGCTTAACCACATTATTGCTTGTTAATGCTATAGTTGATAAAGCTGAGCTTAAAGTAAGAATGAATATAAGAAGAGAATTGAGTGATTGTGGATTAATAAACATTTTTGACAAGGTCAGAAGTATAGAAGATAGAAGAATAAATGAAGAGATTGAGTTATATGAGAGTCATGGAGAAGATGATTATAATGAATACTTTGATATTCATTCATTAGATGGTAATGAGGACGAACAGAAGTTCTCTAGTTCTGATACTGAACTAAAAGATCTATTGGATAAGTTATTATCGTTGAAAGATAATGGGAAGTTCGAGGATATTGGGCCCTCAGAGGATTCCAATAAGATTTTAAAACATATCTCCTCAGTAATACAACAAATAGTAGGTGATGATGATTATGATACTTATTCTAAACTGTTAAACTTAAGAAACGAAGAATTGGCTAATCAAGTAACTTTCTTGAGGAAACAAGTAGAACACTTAAAGAATGAAAATTCGTTTAATTCTTACAGTGAGTATTTAGAGACTTTGAAAAAGGAAAATACTTTAAGTACTGATAAGATTGTTGAACAAGAGAAGGAAATCAAGAGCTTAAGAGATGAGTTAAACTACTTAAAGGATAATTTAAGTAGTGGTGCTAAATCTGAAAATACTGGAAGTACTCATCTGAGTCGATCACCAATAAAATCATCATTTATAGCTCAGAAAGGGAAGAATATAATGATTGATGAGTTGAATATGAAGTTAGGTGGAGATAGTGGACCGGTTGAATCTAATACTGGTATTATTACTGGTACTCATTCTTCAAACGTTTCCCCTAAAAAGGACCATTCTAAGACACCTAATAAGAATAAGACTAATACTTTCCTTAACCCAAGACCTCCTACACCTCCAAGGTTTTTCAAAAATCATGTCAGTGATCCAGCAGAGACAACACCACCATTACCTGATTTCTTTAAAGGTTCTGATGATCAACAGGTTAACCAGGGATCTACGTCAAAGGGAACTACGCCAGAAATAATTGAGATTTCATCTTCAGTTTCATCATCTTCAAATTCAACACCTACAAACAATCCAGGGGGTTCTGTTCAAGTTCCTGTTGCACCAAATGCACCTCCTTTACCTAACTTTTTAAGTCAAATACAGAGTAAGTCTTCAACACCGCCTCCTCCAGCACCACCAGCACCACCAATACCAAATTTCCTTAATACCAAAAAGAATGATATACCAGCTCCACCACCACCACCTCCTCCTCCTCCAATTCCAGGTTTCCTTGATTCCCAACCTAGCACCCCACCACCTCCTCCACCAATTCCAGGTTTCCTTGATTCCAAACCTGGAACTCCACCACCACCTCCTCCAATTCCAGGTTTTCTTGATTCTAAACCTGGTACTCCACCACCTCCTCCACCAATGCCGGCATTCATAAAAACTGAACCAAATTCTCCAACGCAGCCACCATCAGTGCCATTTTTGAAAACATCATCAGTACAGCCAAGTTCCAATATACTGACCCCCCAAGATTTTGTTGAAATTGTGGACCCTAGAACTCAAATTCCTTCATTAAAGCCAAAGAATAAACTTAAACAAATGCATTGGGATAAAATTGATGATATTGATAAGACATTTTGGAATGATATTGAACATGCAAAGATGTCACAACAATTACAAGAGAAGGGGATCTTGGATCAAGTGGAAAAACATTTTATTGCTAAGACATCAGCCATGAAATTAAAGAAGGATCTAACTAATTCTGGTACAACTAATCAAGTAAAGAAATTATCATTATTACCCAGAGACTTGGCCCAACAATTTGGTATAAACCTTCATATGTTTGCAAGTTTAGAACCCGACGAATTGATAGATAAAATATTGAAATGTGACAAGGAAATATTAGAGAATGAGACAGTTTTGGAATTCTTTAATAGTGATTTGTTGTCAGAGATTAACGAAACGACTATAAGAAACTTCAAACCTTATTCCAAGGAGATATCTGATGCAAAATCTACGCCTAAACTCGATCCTAATGAATTAGAAAGACCAGATTTGATCTATTTAGAACTTTGTTTTAATTTAAGACATTATTGGAAGCTGAGATCAAGAGCTCTATTAATGGTCCATACATATAGCAAAGACTATTTGGACTTAACAAGAAAGTTAAGAGTTATAGATGAAGCCAACAAATGTTTAAAGGAATCAGAAAGCTTAAAATCAGTATTGGGACTTATTAGATCAGTAGGTAATTTCATGAATGAAGATTCTAAAAGAGCCTTAGGGTTTAAATTGGGAACTTTACAAAGATTAAAGTTTATGAAAGATGATACTAATTCAATGACATTCTTACATTATATAGAGAAAATTGTGAGGAATACATTCCCTGAATATGGATCATTTGTTGATGAATTAAGTGTTTTATTACACCTTCAAAATGTTTCCATAGAACAGATTGAAACTGAATGTAATGAATTCGATAGGCATATCACAGCAGTACAAAATTCCGTAGCTAGAGGAAATTTAAGTGAGCCTAATACATTTCATCCTAAGGATAAGATTTTAAACGTTGTGGAGTCACCTTTAGAGAGTGCTAAAATCAAGAATACTTTATTACAATCACATTTAAAGAAAACTGTTCAAGAGAATAATGAACTTATGACATATTTTGGAGAGAATTTCAAAGATTCATTAAGTAGAGGCTCATTTTTCGAAAAGTTTCTGATATTTGTAAGTGAATTCAAGAAAGCACATATTGAGAATATTCAAAAGGAGGAAGAACAAGTAGTTTTAGAATCAAGAAAGCTCATAAAGAGAGATAAGAAACAAGATAATGCTGATGAAAGTATGGATAATACTAAATATGAAAGTGCCAACGAGGAAATAAGTGGACAAGATAGTGGGCAAGATAGTGGACATGATGATAATGAAAGTGAAGGCAGTGAAGTAGAAAGTAATATGGACACATTATTAGAAAGATTAAGATCAACAGCCCCTTCATATAGTTCATTAAGTTCAAAGAAGAGTGAAGAAAGAAGACAAAAGGCATTATCATTTTATTCTTCAGCAACATTAGATAAACCTTTACAGAGTTTATTTAAAGATGATTCTTCGATATCATTGTTATCTAATTCAGATAGAATGTCGGATAAGATATCAGATAAAACAGATAAAATGGCCGATAATATGTCAGATAAAATGTCAGATAAATTACAATCTAATGAGAATGATATTGAATACACTAGTGTACATAATTTAAAGAGAAGATTAACTTCAAGGAAAAGAGAAGTCAATAATCATAGTTCTACATCATTGATTGATAGTACGATGATTAGAACCCAAGAAATGTTAAAACAACTTAGAAGTGATTCAGGACAAAAGGAACCGGAAGAAACTGAAGAAAGTAATTTAACCAGAGTGGTAAGTTTGTAAGATAAGTATGAGAAGATAAAAAATAATAAAGCATATAGAATGTAAATAGTAATAGTATAATGCAAAGTCACTTAAATGACAATAAAGATAAATAATGATTGTATGAAACGAAGGTTTCCTAAGAATCATCCACCAGATCTTAAACCTTATCACAATGCTAAACAATGCAAAACTTTAACCAATTGCAGAAACTCATGTATCATAAATCATGCACAATCTAAGGTCTCGGATCTGCAGTTCCTCAATGAGTAAATTAAATCGATAAAAAGAGTAAGGGAGAAAATGAGCATTTTCGAATTACCAAATCGAGCCAAATAAGAATGAGATAAATATTTAGACAAAACTCATATAAATAAGTAGAAAAGCCATTTCCTTGATTTGCTAAATCTTAGTCTTTGATAAGGATCTATTACTAAACAAAATGACAGTAACTTATCAAGGTATGGATTGTCTTAAAGACATGGAATCCCATGCTTTTATGGAAGCACACACCTTGCTGCAAAAACAAGTGCCATGGGGTGATCAGCCACTCTATGGTTATTATACCGTATATTATGGTTGTGCATTCATAGCAATAGCTTTTTTTAAACATTTATATTATTCATATAGAGATAATTCTTATAAAAAGAATCAAAACTCTAATTATTTCACTGGGTTTATTGATGTGATTACTAGTTATTTAAGATTTTTCAGTTATAAAAGATTACCAGCAGCCTTCTGTAATTATACATCATTACCATCATCAGCTGGTTCAACTATATTTATTATTGCATCCACTTTATACTTGAGTTTATATTCTTTCTTACCTCATTTTTGGTATAGAGGTTGTAGGGCATTTGGTTCTCCTCCATTAGCAGTTAGAACTGGTATAATGGCTACAGCTTTAACTCCGTTTGTTTATTTATTAGCTGGTAAAGCAAATTTCATATCTTTTGTAACTGGTATAAGTTATGAAAAGTTAAACTTTATTCATCAATACGTTGGTGTAGCAGCGTTAATTTTATCATTGATTCATACCATTCCATTTTTCTATCAAGATTTAGCTGAAGGTGGACAACGGAATTTAAATAACAAATTTCATACCAACTTCTATTATTGGAGTGGTGTTCCACCATTGGTCATTTTAATCTTATTATGTACCTTATCCAAATCATGGATTCGTAATAAATTCTATGAGACTTTCTGGCATTGTCATTGGGTTCTTGGTGCTGGTTATTTTGCTACCTTAACATGGCATTGTTTTGGTCAATTAGGTACTACTAATTATATGTGGGCAGCATTAGCATTTTGGGGGTTCCAAGTCCTTTATAGAATTTTCGTTAAGACAAGTTTTAAACCAAATTCATTATTCTTAAGACCTAGAAAAGCACAAATCTTCAAATTGAAAGGTTCTAATGCTTTTCAAATCAATGTCCCAAATAATAAAATTCATTGGAAACCTGGTCAACATGTTTATCTTAGATTTACTTCTAGAATCTTAGATAATCATCCATTTTCAGTTGTTAATTTACCAAATCCTGAAGATGATGAATTAAAATTCATTGTTATACCTAAGGGAGGATTAACTCGTGAATTATATGAAGAGATTGAAAATAACACAAGTAATGTGACCCAAAAAAATGTTTACCTTGATGGACCTTATGGAGGATGTTCTCGTGATCATCAAAGTTTTGATAAAGTTGTTTTATTGGCCACGGGTAGTGGTATAACTGCTACATTGTCATTTATGATTGATTTGGTTGAAAAAATCAAAGACGGTAAAAATACCGTAACCAAAGAAATTGATTTCATATGGGTAGTAAGACAAGTTGAAGATATTGAATGGGTTAAAACTGAATTAAAACAATGTGCCGAATCACCTTTAGTAAATATTAATATTTACGCAGCAGGAAACTCAATTCCAGGAATCATACCTGAGAAATCTGATAAACTTGTAACTGAATCGTCAGTAGAAAGTATTGAAAAAGGGTTCAGTGGAATTAACATTCATCACTTTAAACCAATCATTGAAGACCTTTTGGTACCATTCAAGTATAATCTCAAGAGAAGAAATTTCTTTGTTTCTTCAGGAAGTAATTCGATGAAATTGGCAGTTAGTAATACAATTTCAACTTTCCAACCACAAATATTTAATAATGATATTAATAGTAGTTTGGTAGAGGAGGTATTCTTACATACAGAATCTTTCAATTGGTAGATAAAGATTTCATTGCTAGATAAAGAATTTATTTGTAGATAAAACTGCTTGGTAAGTAGGGTGAGTAATGCTAAGTATGGAGGTATATAAAACATATTCATGTATAGGTAATATTTATATAAATTATTTTGATTTTATATTCTATTTGTATTCATGGGAAGCTAGCTTTTATCAATAGAGAGTTTAAATAAAAGTGAATAGAAGTATACAGTAGAAATCATATTAAGAATTAACATTTATTAAACGTAAATCATACAATTAAAGAATTAAACAATACCCTCCCATATGCTTATACAGAAACTTCTTCAACTTCAACTTCAGAAGTTTTGTATTCAGTATTGGAAACTTGACTCTTAAAAGCATTAGCACTAGGTACAAATTCTGGTGATTTCCAAGCTTGAGAGTAATTTTCATACATTTCATCAACTTGTTCCAATGACAAACCTTTGGTTTCATAAACGAAAAAGTAAGTGAAGAAGAAACATAAGAAGTTACAACCTCCCCAAATGAAAAACACTTTTGTACCTAAATTAGCATTTCCTTTACCTGAATCAACTAAATATGGAGTAGCATAAGCAATAGCCCAATTCCATAACCAATTTGATGCAGTTGAAAGGGCAACAGACTTAGCTCTAGTGTGTAATGGGAAAATTTCACCAATAAGTGCCCAACATGTTGGACCCCATGAAGCAGCAAATGCACCAATGAAGATACATGCAAATGCAATCAACACTTTGTTGGCAGATTCTGTTTTAGATGCAACCCCAACAATAGCAATGATAAATTGTGAACCAGCCATGATACCTGCACCTCCTAATAATAATTTTCTTCTTCCAATAATTTCAATTAAGAAGATACCTGGAACTGTCATACCAACATTGACAATATTAGTGGCTAATGAAATAGTGAAACCTTCAATTCCAACACTGGTAAAAAATGTAACACCGAAGTAGAAAATGAAATTAACACCGGTTAATTGTTGGAAAGCTTGAATGACTACACCGGTAAATAATCTCTTTAATTGTTTATGTTCATTGGAGAAAACTGACGCCCAACCTTTAGCATGAGCAGATTCATATTCATAATTAGCTCTAATTTCTTCATATTCAGCAATTAATTCAGGGTGATCAACACTTAATCTTCTTAATCTTGCTAATGATGCTTTAGCCTTTTCTTCATTACCTTTTTGAATATAGAATCTTGGTGATTCTGGTAAGAATAATAAACCAATACCTAAAATTAATGCCCATAAAAATTGGATAGCAATTGGAATTCTGTATGAACCGGAATCATTTCTGTATCTAGTACCTTGGTTAACACAAGCAGCAAGTAATAAACCAATAGTAATGGCCCATTGATAACAGGAAACAAGAGCACCTCTAATATATTTTGGAGCACATTCAGATTGATATAATGGAACACAAGCGGAGATGAAACCAACTCCTAATCCAGCAATAGCTCTTCCAGCACATAATAAACCAATTGATGTTGAGGCAGTTTGTAAGATAATACCAAGGTTGAAGACAATCAAAGCTGCAAAAACAATGGTCCATTTTCTTCCAATTCTTTCTGAGAAGAGTGGTGCAAAAAGAGAACCAAAGAAAGTACCAGCAGATAAAATGGAAACAATCAAAGATTTCTCTTTAGAGGAAAAACCTAATTCAACATTACTTGGGAAAATTTTCAAAACATATTCCATACCCAAGATACCTGAGATGGTACCAGTATCGTAACCAAATAAGACACCAGCAAAGGCAGCAAATAAACCGACTATAATACCCACAGTAGGGGACCCGGCTCCCTTTTCATCTACGTTAATAAATTTACGAAATAAAGCACTTTCAGTAAAACCCATTTTGATTTGAATAACTGACAATTGTTAAAATAATTCGAGATACTATAGTTATTTATAGTTTTCAGTCTTAATGGTGGCCCCCGTTTATGACCCACTTTTTGGGGTACTTAATTTCAAGTAATGGAGAAAAGTTGATCCGTTCTGTATATAGATACGGTCAAATGAAAATGTAACCTCAATTTGGTGTTATTTTCTACAAGGCGAATTGTGAGAAGCACCTTACATTAAATTAAACCTAAAGGCGGTGGGGAAAATGCAATTTGCCGTGAAGTTTTTTCATATTTTGCAGATTTACTTCTAATTTAGGTAAGTCTGGCAATGTTAAACGAATGTAACTCTTCGTTAGATTTAAATATTTTCTTAGAATTAGATGATCATTTGAAAGGAAAAACAAAAGTCCGACCTTATTTTCAGAAATCCGAAGGAGCTCTATCATAAATCCCAAAATCATAAGAGTTCTTATTGAATAATGAAGTCCCTTACCTCATAATAAACAATATCTGGTAAAAACTTTATCCAATTTGAATGCATTGTTGTAAAATCTAATCACGTATTTTAGCTTTCTATCCCCACATTATTTCAATCATAATGTGGAGAGAAGCCGTACAGACAGCCTTGTTTTGACCAGAGATCTTGACCTGTAACCTGTACATTCCCCATTTACGGAAAAAATTTTTACCGAGTAGTTACAAATAATGCTGAACGAGGAAATGGTTACGAAAAGGAGACTGGTTTACGATGTATACGTATAGTGTTTTGGTCAGAAGTAAATTGTTACTAATGGCTTTTCTTCTGAGACAAGGTGTTGTTTTTTCCCGGGCTATTGAACTTTATGCATTAGACAGTTAATCCTAAAAGCAAACCGCACCTCCGTTAACAAGATTGTCTCCGTGAGACATTAGTTTTTCCACACCGCGTGAATGTAAGTAAGCTTATTAGTTGGAAAGGCATACAGTGCCTTTCCAACTCGTAATGAAAAATATAGACAAACAATTTTTCAAGCTATTTTTAGGTTTTTGTGATTCTAAAGTACAGTTTGGTTGTAACAAAAACACAGTTTAGATTTGCAACCAACTCGGATTTCTCCTAATAAAAATCTCACTATTCTACGACCAGTATATAGTTTTATGACATGGTTCAATTGAGTCTTAGGAAAACAAATGCAACTGTTTCAATGAAAAGAGGAAGCGGGAAAATATTTTTTCCTAGGATTGATATTGTTTCAAAACGGTTTTGTACACGTTAAGCCAATTCCTCATGATTTGATGGATTTTCTTGATGAGCTCCATATACTTAAGAGCATGTGCTTATTTATGGGAAATGACAGCATTCACAAAATCTAAAAATTACAGAATCAGGTAAATATGAAGCGTCCCAAACTAAATTCTCCTGTAAAATTTTTTTTTATAACAAAAACTAAACACGATTAAGAAAAGCTTTTGAACAAAGAAATCATAACTCTGAGAATAACAGAGGTTGCAACTTTAAAAGATACATAAATTCCATCCAGAACTCTGATAATTGCTTTTCTTAGTTTAAGAGGAATAGATTATATTACGACTTGTATGAATTTTAGGAACAAACTCACATCTTCCCCGGTGAAGTAAAGGCATTTTCTGAAATAAAATATTCCGGTAGTCTGTCATACGTCTTTTATACGGTATAATTTGCATGCACGAACATAATCATAATTAAACTGAAAAATTTTCTACTTTCTTAGTATTGATTTCATGAATTATTCATCTGGATGTCTCTTAATATCATCATATATTAACTATAAAATTTATCAACCAGATAAACTATTACAGAGAGAAAGTGTTCATATTTGTCTCAGGGACGAGTATTGTTAACAGAGGTGTAAATTGTTACCGGGATTTACTGTACATGACGGTGTTATGGGAATATTTCCGAGGTAAAAAAATATTTATTTTTTATTTTTATCGATCTATATTAACTAATTATTTGCTCAACAATATCAATGACAATTGGCTTCAATTTAGTAAAATCAAAACCTAAAAGATTTACAGTTTTGTCATTATTTGTTGCAGCCAAAGTTGTAATGTCAGTTTCCCCGCTGCCTGGAGTACCCTTGGGTAAACCTAATTGTGGGAAACTATCGTTGATAATATCTAAAATCATTTGACTACTAAATTTCCCACCAAAGCAGAAGAGTCTTTTACCTTCTAAAGCAGGGTTTTCAATACCAGCAACATGAGCCTTGGCTATATCTCTGACATCAACATAGCCACCTTTATCAATTTGAATATCGCTGTCAGTCTTCCAACCCAACATGGCTTTAATAACTTGATTTGAGACATTTAATGTTTCTTTTTTAGCATCTTCCTCGAATACCTGGGGACCAAATACGTAAACCGGGTTTATAGTAATTAACTTAAAATTGACGTCATTGTTTTCAACATATTCCCAAGTTAATTTCTCCGCAAATGATTTTGATCCATAATAAGCTGCAACACCATCTTTAATGGCTTCTTCATAAGAAATGGAGTTCCAGCTACTTTCATCAAACAGTAATTCTGGATTTTGCTCATCTACTGATGAATAAATTGCAGCATCTGAGGAGGTAAGGACAACTTTTTCAATTTGGCTACCATATGATTTAATTGATTGTAAGATATTCTCTGTACCTTTGATAGCTGGGATAACCAAATCATTTTCAGGATCAGTAGTATCAAAGAAAAATGGAGATGCCGTATGGAACAAATACTTAGCATCTGGATGACTTTTCAAACAAGAATCAAAAGCTCCAGTAGCTGTCATATCAGGTACAATCACATAATCGAAATTCTTGAATTTTTGTTTCAATTTTTCACCTTTTGATTCACTTCTAACTGTACCAATTATAGTATATCCTAATTTGTCTAATAATTGAATTATATGACAGGCAATAAACCCACTTGCTCCTGTTAAAATTACTTTGACCATAACTAATTAAGATCTTTCAGTCTCACTTTCTTGAATCCGCTAATTCTATCTCAATTTGGTAGCCTAAACCGAGAAAATCATAGACTTGTAAGATAAAGCTTTTTGTGTGTTACAGGATTCGAAATGATTTTATACTGAATCATATCAATGGAATGTCATTTTAGATTGGATTTGTGGAGTCAAATAATTTTTTTAATTTTTTTTCATAAATTATTATTCCACTAGGAAATTAAACATTTTGCAGTTTCTACAAGATCTAGAACAAAGTAAAAAAACATTAAAAAAGATCCGGAAAAAAAAAAAGAAATCAAAAATAGTATTTTACAAGAAGTCTGAATTTCAAAATACCTTGAATGTCAAATTCTATTCGATATAGTATTTAAATGTCTCAGTCATATATCATAAACTAAAATCAACAAATATAACCCGAAAGGGATTTGACGCATTTTTTTATTTACTATTATTACTCACACAGCGCATGAACCTAAAAAAGGTTAAGAAAGAGATAATAGTACATCTAGATATAACAAATGGTGCTATATGGGGAGTGCTAGCCAGGAAAGGACTCACTGTATTAACAACTTATGACGGGGTTTATTTAGGCGGAGTAGTTTGGGCCAATTTTGCGGCTTGTGCTGTAATAGCATTCTTTTCCAAATACAATAAAGCAGGTTTTGTCATTGGAATTTCAACTGGATTCTGTGGTACATTGTCATCATTTTCTTCCTTAATACTCGAAGCATTTGAACTTGGAGCAAATATACAAATAGGAAAACATTACAATTATCCTAATGCTGCGTATGGAATTATGCAGGTTCTTTCAGTATTCTTTGCACAATTAGGAGTTTCAATTTTAGGATACCATGTAGGAAACCACTTGGCGTTTCATTCAAAATCGTTTGCAAATAATCAAACAAGATTAGCTGTTATAAGTGCTATAATGGGAATATGTGTATTCATTGCATCAGTGATCATTCTCGGAGTTGTTAAATCATGGAGACAATGGATGTTTTCCTGTTTATTTGCACCTTTTGGAGCTATATTACGTTACCAACTAGCTAAATTAAATTCTGCATGGCCTTATGGTACATTTCTGGCTAATATAATAGGGTCAGTAGTTCTTGCTGTTTTAACATTAGTAACTAGAGCTAGACATGGTTCAGGTACTTTAATTACGAATTACATTGGATGTGAAGCAATCCAAGGAGTTATGGATGGGTTTTGTGGTGGGTTATCAACTGTCAGTACGTTTGTAGCTGAATTATTCAAGGTACCAGTACCATTGAAATATAATTATGCATTAATAAGTCTAATATCATGTTTTGTATTGGTTTTATTAATCTTAGGACCTTATAATTGGACTATCGGATTGGTTGATCCAATCTGTGGTAGTGTATAATAAAGAACTTTAAGAAGTGGCTAAGTTCATAGTATAATTTAATAGAGCTTTAATTAAAATTTAATAAAAATGTAAATAGTTAATAATTATATACCACAAACAGAATACTAAAACCAAAACAACTAAAACTAGAGAATCAATAAGAAACTTAATAGTCTAAAAGTGTGTATCGTATCTAAATCGTTATCAGGAAATCAATTCCGCATTGGGAAGTTGGAACAGATACAACCGCCTATCATCAGCCGTATATTTGTCAGGGATAAAAAAGTAATATACCAAACAATTACTCATAAAAAAGCCTTTATTTATGTACATACCAGCCAAATATGATGCCCCAGAATGGGAAAAACAAGAATTGATCATTAAAGAATATCCGTTAGCTACGGTAATTACTTCAGTTAATAATGAAATAATCGCAAACCATATCCCATTTAATCTTATTGAAAGGGATGGTAAGAAGATCTTACAAGCTCATATAGCTAAGGTTAATCATCAATTACCAGCCTTGGAAAGTAATGAAAATGTTTTAGTTGTATTCCAGTCGGACAATTCTTATATCCCACCAAATTACTATGCCACTAAGAAAGAAACTCATAAAGTAGTACCAACTTGGGATTTTGCATGCGTTCACTGTTATGGTAAATCTACAATTATCAATAGTCCTGAGTTCTTAAGGGCCCAACATGAAAAATTATCTAATGAACAAGAAAGTGGTAGAAAGGAACCTTGGACTGTTGACCAGACTCCAGAGAACTACTATAAGTTATTATCAAAAGCTATAACAGGGTTAGAAATAGAAGTCACCAAGATAGAAGCTAAATTTAAATTTGAACAAAAAATGAAAGAAGCTGATATTAAAGGTGTCATAGATGGATTATCTGAAGATAATAAACCAAGAGTTTCCAAGTTTGTGAAAGAATCTAATGGATTCTAAAAGATTCTGATATTATTATTTATTTTGTAATTTACATAAAGATACATAAAGATTAGGTAAAGATTAGGATTATCGAGAATAAAATCCTAATAAGGGTTAAATCTACCACCACCACCTCTACCTCTACCTCTAAAACCTGCTCTACCACCTCTAAAATTCGCTCTACCACCTCTAAACCCAGCTCTTCCTCTTCCTCTTCCCCTCGAAGAACCTCTACCACCACCACCAGTTACACCATGGATGTTAGTTCTTTTGGCACTAACTTTAAGTTCACGATCTCTAAAGCTTGATCCGTCAAAAGTAGCGACCGCTTGATCAACAGCATCAGTAGTTTCAAACTCAATATAGGCAAAACCTTTAGGTTGACCCGTAAATTTATTTCTTAAGATTGTAACTCTGTTTACAACACCTGCACTTGAAAAGTGTTGTTGTAATTCTAATGGAGTTGCCTCATAATCTACTTGTCCGACATAGATAGATCTGGAATCAATGTCTTGTCTTTGAGCATCAGTTAAGGCTTGTTGTGGAGCATACTGTTCATTCAATTCCTTTAACTTGGCAGAATCTTTTTCTAACTCATCCATTCTCCGCTTATATACATCAGCATCTGTTTCAGATGTTATAACGGAGATACTATCGTCCATTTCGTCATCTATAACTGATTGATCATTTAAGTCAACTTGTTCTGACATTGTGTGTACGTTTTGCAATCGCGAAGATTTGACTCTAACGAACCTGGGGTTAAGAAGGGTTAAAAGTTATTTTAGTTAGCAGCGAGAGTTTGAAATGTGGAAAAAAGGCATTGTAAGAAATCATGTTTCCTGATCTTGGGGTTTTTTAATTTACGATTATGATTACCAATACGGAAATATATTATAAATATGTGGTCTACATGAGCAAGTATATTAGAATGACATCATATTTAAGTGTATATTAATTCATTGCAGATTCTTTATTACAGATACGATAGAGGCTAACCAATGTGTTACATATCTTGGAAATTTATTATGACATTTTATTGACTTGAAAAAGATATAATTATCGGCATTTAAGTATCACGGCCCATACAACCAAAATCACTTATACTAGTCAATACAGAATATCATCCAGAGTAAATCAATAACATTGATCGAAATTTTTAAATTAATTAATATTTATTAATTAAACCCCGGAAGGTTCCTATTTCTATTTAATTTATTAGCATTACGATTACCCTTGATAGACATAGGTCTAGAACTTGGAGTTATGGTACCATAATTTTTGGGTCTGGATTTATCCAATGTTAATAAATTACGTTCATGATCATCATCAGTTTCATATCCTCTATCAAACATAGAAACATCCTGAATTGTACCAATCCCCATAAAACTAGGTGTTTCATCATAAACAAACGGATTTGGTGGTATTTGTGGAGCTTTTTGTTTACCACTAAGACAGAACATAATTAAAAAGATCATAAAGGAGAATAGTACGAGTCCTAAGATAACACCAATCCCCACACTTACAAACCCAAGATGAATATGTAAGAAGCTATCATTCTCTCTTAACCATCTCAAGTTAATGGGTTTATCAATTAAGAAAACACATGTTGAATTATGACGATGCATATTAGTACAACCATGACTTATAATCTTTAATTTATGATCAGTCTTTTCCCCATATTGATCATTAATCTCAAAAACAGTTTTACCATGTGAGTTCTTTCTACATGTAAAACTTATCTCTGAGTGGTTTGACCGAACTAAATAGCCAGTATTTATTTCAGATCCAACCCTGTCGGACATGCATTCGAAAATAGTCGGGATTTCTTTATTAGGAAGTATATGTAATTCTAAGAATTCCAACAAATCAGTCATTGAAGTTGTAATATTATAAAGACTTAAGGATTCTGGTGTAGGAACCAATAATGAAAACCCCAGTTTTTGAAACCCACCTGAATCCAATACTTTGAGTAATTTTGGAAACTGTTCAAGCAAGCTTAGAAAGGTGCTAGGATTATTTTCATCTTCTGTAGCCTTAAGTAAATCAAGGAAGCTTACCTGGAAATCGGTAGGTAATATTAATTGACTGGTAATGTGAATAACACCTTGATTGAAAATAATATCTGAATTTAAAGGAAGAGGCACAACGGTTGAATTTATTTTCAACAAATGATTATAATCTCCATCAAAATATTGATTAGAAACCGTCAACAAATCTCCCTTTAATGTATGAAAATCAACTGATTGTGGATTACCGTCATGTAAACCAAAATCGGAGTAGATTAACCCTTCAAGGAATATTCCCTTTAAAATTTGTTTGAAAACCTTTGGATTCTTTTCAAAATGATTTAAAATCAATCCTAAGCTTTCCCATGAACCTTTAAACTTCATAGTATTACCATCAAAGTCATCATCATTTAATACTGGAATACCACAAGGCAAAAATGCTGAATAACCCATAGAGTTATCTTTCAAGCTTATTAAATCAAAATCTTGTAGATATTGTATCGTTTTTAAACATTCTTGTTGATCAATTTTTATATGCTGTACATGACGTTGAATGTCACCACTTGATAGCAAATCAGCTAACGAAAGTTTGAGACTTGATGGGGGTAAAATTGATTTATCTACAATATAAGCCATTGAATCATTACCAACATCTAATGCTTCTGAAACCACCTTAATTTCATCATTTATCCGTGACACTACTTGTGTAGAATTTTTTGATTCTCGGGAACTTGAAATCTTGATTTTAAAACATCCATTTATTCTTTTATTAGAGCATAAGTTGGTTGTCCCCAATTCATAATAAGCATCATCATCTTTTAGAAGGTCAGTGAGATTAATCCTAGTATCTATGAATTGATATAATAAACTCTGCTTATTATTAAATGACTGGGTTGTGAATTTATCTTTATCAATATCATCCAATTCATCATCTTCTTCTACATCATCTCTTTGGTCAATGCTTAATAAGATAGTTTTTGAAGATGATGAACCATCTATTAAATATTCTAACGAACGGAATTCTAATTCATCAACTAACTTAGAATAGTGTAATGCAAATAATGCCTTTCTTGGTATAATTTCGGTTAATGCTATGTTCAAATCTTCAAAGAAGTTAACTTCTTCATTGGTAAGGAAAATATGGAAAATACCATCCTTTGTACCAATGCTTGAACCATTTTGTGAACTAACAACTTTATCATTTATTAAAAGTGTATCATTTAAAGCCGTCACATGATATTTTACTTTACTTCTACTCTTATAAACTGATTTGGTACTATTTTGTGGTGTCAATTGGTCAGAGAAAATCAAGTTATTCAATAAACTTATAATATCATGTTTAATTTCAAGAATTGATTCATCGGTGGATGTGAACCTATTACCATTTAAAGTATGATTTAAGCTTGAATAATATCTTAAAGTCATATTAGACATAGAATGTTGAATAGTTTCATCAGTCGGTATAAAAAACGTTTGAGTAGTATTTAAGTATTCATTACAACTTAAGGGTAAAGGAGGATGCTTCTTTTTCTTCTTTTTCTTATGTTTCTTACTCAAAGCTTCAGGGTCAGTATAAAATACCAGTTGGAATAGACTTTTGATAATAGATATCAGATGACCATTTAATTGATTTGTTGATGAATCCATTAATATTTCACACATTGATTGTTTTACAGGTATTTGTTTATCAAGAACTTGGATAAAAGACCATTGATGTTTAGCATAAATATCAGCCTCAACTATAGTGGAAGAATGATCAACTTCAAATGTTAAATCATCAAAGTTTGGGGAAATTATAACTGGATAATTCTTACCATTTGGTTTATATAAAGTGTTTAAAACAGTCAGTTTTGAGTCCAACCATCCTACTCTAAACCTTTGATCTATAATATATCGTTTCAACTCTTCATGTCCTATATCATCTAATTTGGTATCTACAAAAGCCAGATTCACAGGAGCCAAGATAGTAACATTCTGTAAGCTATTTATCATAGGGATCATACCCTTTCTTTGTAGTATTAGTAAAAAAGTGGAAAATTGAGCTTGTGAAGATAATATATCAATTATGGTAGAAGGTGTTGGAATTGGGTCCATAGTGGACGAAGGATCAGAAGTAGCAAATGCCATAGGTAGTAGCATTATAAGCAACACTAACCAGCTTATTCGACTTTTAGTGTGCATCTTGTTAAATAATCCTACAGGGACCCTTGTTCAATGTTCCTTCCTTATGAAAAGGTTATTTACTATAAGGGTTATAAAAAGTTCGCGATTAGAGATTGCGACACTGCAAAATTGATTAAATTAAAGTTACTAACAGAAGATTATGCAATGGTATTAAAAAGCAATGACAGCCCAAGTGCCGAGGATAGCCAAGGCAGATGTAATGAAAACGGCTATATAAATGACGAGTATTTCTAAACTTGAAATGATTGGTACTAACTTCAAGTAGAAACAACATGGTAGAATGATACAAACCAAGAAGCAAATAGAAGCACCTAAGATTCCGATGATTTTATCAAATTCAGGGAACACAATTGCCAAATAGACAAATAAAGCATTAACCCCAACTTTAGTGATGAATTTCAAAATAGTATTCAGAAATTGCAGGAACCAATGATCGGAATCACTTAAGATTAATGAGTCTAAAGTACCAATAATTGGTTTAGCATTTAATGGAGTTTTAGCTATTGGTACCAAACAAATTAAACCTGAAATTAATGGATAAACCCATGAAGGGTATCCTGGAGTGATTAATAAATTATTAGTGATTTCGTCTTTACAATAAAAACCAAACATCAAAATCCCTAATACTGCCATTGAAGAATCAGTCAATAACGTAATAGAATATGTAGTTCTTAAAGTTTTAGTAAATTTGTAAGGATGTCTCATATCAGACTTTAAGTTTGGGAAGATGGCATGTCCACCAAATGGAGCCATTAAGATACCTATGGCTAATAATAAATCAGAATAAGAATCAGGATAAAGTTTTAAAGGCATTATTTGTAATAAAGAACCAGGAGAATCACTTTTCATAAGACCACAAACTAAAACCAAAATTGTAATTGAAATTGTGGAAATGATCCCAAATAATGAAAAAATTGATAAAATTGGTAAAGGCATAAATGTAAATGGAGTTAAGACCACAAATCCTAATAATTTAAATTTTGTTTTTGTCCAATTTTCATCATCACCTAATAATGCATAAAGAGAATCACTGAATAAAACAATTAATGCAACCCCAGCTCCAATTAAATCAACAGAGAAGATAATTGAAATTAATAATTTAGCCATGGAACCATAAGAAGCATAACCCAAATCAGCATATGTCATGATAGTACTATCAGTATCCATTGCCTTTGATAATAAAGTAGCAGACCAATAAGTAGCAAATCCACATGCTAATAACATTGGGAAACCAAAAACACAACCGGCTTTCAAAATTCCAACAGGTAAAGCTAAAAGTCCAACACCAATAAGGACATTAATAGAATTAAACACAGTTTGAGGAGCAGTAGATTGACCTTCCAAGACACTTACTACATTACCATCCTTATCTTCAACTTTCTTAATAGTTAAATGATCAGCAGTTGTCATACCAGAAATTGAACTTCTAATACTTGAAAAAGAAGGGGCAGGGATAACTCTACGTTTAGGAATTGGAATCCCATAAGAAGTGACAACTGAATTAGTTCTTGATTTTGAATTATTCAATGCACTGATAATATCATCTTGATAAAAAACATCATTATTTAATGGAGATGAGCTACTGTCATAACTAAAAAGGTTATTTCTTGCTAAATTGATATCATGGACAACAGTGCTTAATCTTTCACCTCTCATGGAAGGTACCATCAATTCTGGATCAAAGATTTCATCTTCTACGCCATCATGGTCTTGATGAAAGAAAGATCTCTTTTTATGAATTTCACTATCTAATTTGGTGGCTTGATATGATTGAGCTCTAGTAAACGAGCTAGCAAAATTATGTAAAGAATTTGGACCTTTGAACGAACCAATACCCGTATCTAAGAAGCTTTGAGTCCTTAAGGTATTAAGTGGAGTGTATTCATGGGGAATAGTGGATTCCATATCAGAATCTGGGGTATCAGACATTTTAAATCCACTGTTTGGTTTCGTCTATAGTTCGCCAAATTTTGAGATCGAAATTTTCGTGTTTTGCACCAAATTTGGCGATAAGGAAAAAAAATGTCCCTAAACTGATTTTCCTAAACAACGACGTTAAGAGCGCCTCTTACGCAATTTTTTTTCTGTGGCCTTATGACTAGTAGGAGTGAGTCAATTTTTTCATACATAATAACTAAATAATAATGGACACTTTAAAGAGGTTATTTAAGGTATCAATACTCTTCAAGAAGGAGAAAGACTTAAGTTCCAGTCAAAAATGGTTATTAGGGTTAATTAATTTAATATGTGTGGTTGTATTTTGGGTTATGTCTTCATTCTTAGTAAGTGATTTATTCGAGAGTGAAATATATCGTAAACCATTTTTTATGACTTATATTAATACTGCATGTTTCAGTTTTTATCTAATACCATACTTAAAGTATGAAAAGTTAAGTTTATTTCAATTTGTACGAAATGTCAAACAAGAATGGAATCAAGAACCAAAGTTTCAAACCATACCTAATGATCCCGAGGCTTCGGTAGTAAATGAAGAATCTCCTATGGTAGGTAATGATGAAGATTTGAATATTGGGATTTTAGAGACAATTAGCTTATCGCTTAAATTCTGTAGTTTATGGTTTTGTGCTAATTTGGTAACAAATAGTTCATTGTCGTATACATCAGTAGCGTCTCAAACGATATTATCATCAACTTCATCCTTTTTCACGTTATTGGTTGGTTTTTTATATTCGGTCGAGAGAATTAATAAGAATAAAGTCTATGGAATTGTATTATGTTTCATAGGGGTTTTAATTGTTACTAAAGATGATTTAACTCCAAAGGATACCCATTCAGATTTAATTAAATTTTTTGGTAATGCTTTGGCGTTATCGGGAGCATTGATTTATGGAGTCTACACGATCTTATTAAAATTGAAAACAACCATACCAAACTCAAGAAAAGAGAGAAACTTAAACACTCATTTATTTTTTGCATTTGTTGGATTATTTTGTTTTGTAGCGTTATGGCCAATTATTGTGATATTACATTTCACTAAGGTTGAAACGTTTATAATACCAAAAGACTCCCATATTTTGGGACTTTTATTTCTTAATATGTTCATAACTTTTATCAGCGATTTCTGTTGGTGTAAAGCTGTTTTGTTAACAAGTCCTTTAACCGTTACTGTAGGATTATCATTAACAATTCCTTTAGCTATGATTGGTGATTGGGTTTTTAAACAGTTCAAATTTAATTGGATTTATGCTTCTGGGGCTGCAATTGTAACATTAGGCTTTTTAATTATAAATCAAGATGAAAGACATGATTTTGTTGACGAACCTGTTGCGTTAACATGATCCCTTATTGGGTTTATAGAGTAATAGAATGATACAATAACAAACTTGACTAGTGCGCATTTTCAATTGTAGACTAAATTCATCGTATTCTATGCTTTGGCCCATTTTATTTTTATTATGGATAAATTCGGTGGCTTGTAATTCCTTAGAATCCATAAAGTTAACAGAATTAGCCCAACAATCTGATGATTTCATAATACGAATTACTGATGGTGATTTGTCTATGTTTACTGGGTTAAGAGACTATTACACGGTAGTTATCATCACTTCTACATCCGAGAAACATGGATGTGACTTATGTCAAAAATTACCTCCAGTAATTTCTATGGTTAGTAAATCTTGGGCAAGGGATTATGCATTCTCCCATTCATTGTTTTTCGTCGAAATTGACTTGGCGTATAGTGAGAACTTCAAGATTACTCAACAAATAACGTTAGAGACGGTTCCTCATATATGGGTAGTACCACAGAATTTAGAAGAGCAATATGACCCCTATGCTTTAGTTAAAGAGAAACATTTCATCTTCCAATTACCTAAGTCATCAACTACTAACCAAGCTTTGGAATTAGCACAGATGTTATCAGTTACTTTAAATAGAAGCATATACCTTCGAAACCAAGACCCAGTAACACAATTTATGACATATTTCATCTTAACTTTTGCAGCAATAATGTTAATAAAGAAAAGAGGTCCTAAAATCATTACTAATTTAGGTAAATCATTTGCTTATATGATATTAAGTTTATGTGCCATCTTAGCATCAATTACTGGTTATCAATTCACCAAAATAAAAAAGACTCCATTTGTGGCAAGAAATGAAAATGGAATAATGTTTATAAGTGGTGGACAACATTATCAATTTGGAACTGAAATACCTATAGTAAGTGGTACTTATATCTTATTAGGTATGACGTTTATATCATTAGTGTATTTGGGTAACTATAAGTCAACACCTACAAGTATTCTTAAGAATCATCAAGTCAAAGGTTTAATAATAATAAGTACCATTACTTTATATTTCCTTAACAGTGTGCTTACAAGTATTGCTATAAGAAAGGATCCTGATTATCCATATCATTACACGAAGTTATTTTAGGTAGATGTGAGGATATGAATGGATTGAGACGATGTTAATTTTTAATATAAAGTTTCAAACATAAATTGTGATTGATAATTCAATCAGAGCATTCCTTAGGTATAACTGATTTCTGGACCATCCATGAAATTTAATTCTTATATATAGATAATCCATGAAATTTAAAGCTAATATATAGATATAATAGATAAATCGCGTAGATTTTTACGCGTAGATTATATAACTATGACACAAGAGAGTACAGTTAAAAGGACTAAAATAACTGATTTTTTCTCTGTGAAGAAGCCTAAAGTTGAAAGTGTTATTAGGGGTGAAAATGAAGGAGTAGCGATCGGAAAGGGGACAGAGAAAGTGAGTGAAAATGGGACTGGAAAAGTGAGTGAAAAGGGAACTGACAATGGAACTGAAAAGGGAACTAAAAAGGTCAGCGAAGAGAACAAAAGAATTGTTGAAGATACAATCAACAAAGACAATGAAGAAACTAAAGAAAACACAGAAAATCAAGAAACTGACTTTGAAACCTTTGCTAGAAAAAATGGGTTCAATAAAAATGAATGGCTCAATAAATTAACAGAAGAAGAAAAAGAATTACTTGAATTAGAAATTCAGTATCTTCATATAACTTGGTTAACATTTTTACATAAAGAACTCACCAAGCCTTATTTCTTGAAATTGAAAAGATTTTTAAAAAGTCAACAATCCAAGACTATATTCCCACCGAAACATCAAATTTATTCTTGGTCACATTATACGCCATTACCCAACATTAAATGCCTTATCTTAGGACAAGATCCTTACCATAATCACAACCAAGCCCATGGTTTGGCATTCTCAGTATTAGAACCTACAAAGCCACCACCATCATTAAAGAATATCTATAAAACTATTCAAAATGATTATCCCAACTTCAAAATACCTACGCCACCAACTGGAGGAGGTAATTTAAGTAAATGGGCACAAAGTGGAGTTTTAATGTTAAATACGTGTTTAACAGTAGAAGCGCATAAACCCAATAGCCATTCTAAACAAGGCTGGGAAACATTCACTCATAAAGTATTAGATACAGCGATAAATTATCATTTAGAACATCAAACTGAGGGTAAGAATGGGTTTGTGGTTATGGCATGGGGTATGCCAGCACAAAATATTTTGACAACGTTTACAAATTTGAAAAAGGACCAATTTTTAGTTATTAAGACATTTCATCCATCACCATTCTCAGCAGCTAAAGGATTTTTCACCCTGGAATGTTTTAAAATTTGTAATGAATGGTTAATTAAGAATGATAAAAGTCCTATTGATTGGTCATTAGATAAGAATTCAATTTTTCTGTAAATCCTGTAAACTCCGTATAAGTGTATATATAGACCAATATTATGGTAGTAACTCAGTTCCGCAATTCGCGATGTCTACACGTCTCTACACCTAATCAAAGGGTTACCCTACCCTCAACGTCTATAACCGTCTCATTGAAAAATATCACAAATAAAAATCCTCAATTCCAAATATCCTCAAATATCGTCCAAACCGATTTCCATAACACTCACATATTTTTTGGTTGGTAGTCAGACATTAATCCAACCATCAATAACCCTAACGTTTACTTCCTAGTGATCTAACTATCATACATAGATAAGATTTGTTGATTTCTTTTTTAATTGCAACCTTCCCGGACGTTATCCCATACCGACCATGACAGGCAAATTAAAATTTCAAACTGAATCACTAAAGGAAAGACAAAAGAGGTTTTTATTATCAGTAGATGCCCAAGTTGCAAAAAAGAATGATGTTGATGATGCCACTAAACGGTTTCAGCATTTGTTAGAGTTGTCACCACTTTTCCGACATTTCATCGATTTAAATGCTTCTAAAAGTAAGGAGTTTAAGAAAATTATTCAAGATATAGATAAGAAATTATCATTCCAACAAGTATCTGCCAAGAGCAAAACCAATAAGAAGAAGAATAGTGGAAGAAGAAGAAAAACTGAAAAGGAAGAAGATGCTGAATTATTAATGGAAGAAGAACATATTAGTGATGAATCTAATCAACATACCGTTTTAACAGAATCCCCAACGTATATACAAGATGGTAAATTAAGAGAATATCAAATCCAAGGTTTAAATTGGTTAATTTCCTTATACGAAAATAGATTAAGTGGGATCTTAGCTGATGAGATGGGATTGGGTAAAACTTTACAAACCATCTCATTTTTAGGATATTTAAGATACATTAAACATGTTGATGGTCCTTTTATTGTTATAGTGCCAAAATCCACTCTTGATAACTGGAGAAGAGAATTTGCAAGATGGACACCCGATGTTAATGTGGTGGTGTTACAAGGTAATAAAGAAGATAGACATAATATAATTCAAAATCAATTAATGACAGCTAAATTTGATGTTTTAGTTACATCTTTTGAAATGATTATACGAGAAAAAGCCCTGTTGAAGAAGTTCAAATGGGAATATATTGTTGTTGATGAAGCTCATCGTATTAAGAATGAAGATAGTTCATTAAGTCAAATTATAAGATTATTCTATTCAAGAAATCGTCTTTTAATTACTGGTACTCCTTTACAAAATAACTTACATGAATTATGGGCTCTTTTGAATTTCCTTTTACCGGATGTTTTCGGAGATTCGGAAATGTTTGATGAATGGTTTGATAATAGTAATGCAGATGATGATGATAAACGTGACAAAACCGATGTCGTACAACAGTTACATCAAATTTTAAATCCTTTCATTTTAAGAAGAGTTAAAGCTGACGTGGAAAAATCACTTTTACCTAAAATTGAAACCAATTTATATATCAAAATGTCAGAGATGCAAAAAGATTGGTATAGAAGATTATTAGAAAAAGATATCGATGCTGTTAATGGAGTTGTAGGGAAAAGAGAAGGTAAAACTCGATTATTGAATATTGTGATGCAATTAAGAAAATGTTGTAATCATCCTTATCTTTTCGATGGGGCTGAACCTGGTCCTCCATATACTACAGACGAACATTTAGTATTTAATTCCGGTAAAATGATAGTATTAGATAAACTATTAACCAAGTTTAGAAAAGAAGGTAGTAGAGTTTTGATATTTTCACAAATGTCAAGATTATTAGATATTTTAGAAGATTATTGTTATCTTAGAGAATATCAATATTGTAGAATTGATGGGTCTACTGCTCATGAGGATAGAATCAGTGCTATTGATGAATATAATGCCCCAGAACTGGAAAAATTCTTATTCCTTTTAACAACAAGAGCCGGTGGATTAGGTATTAATTTAACATCAGCTGATATTGTTATATTATTTGATAGTGATTGGAATCCTCAAGCAGATTTACAAGCAATGGATAGAGCTCATAGAATTGGTCAAAAGAAACAAGTTAAAGTTTATAGATTTGTTACAGAAAATGCCATTGAAGAGAAAGTTCTTGAAAGAGCTGCTCAAAAGTTAAGATTAGATCAATTAGTTATTCAACAAGGTAGACAAGAACCTGCTAATAATTCTATTGGTAATACTAAAGATGATTTAATTGGAATGATTCAACATGGTGCTAAAGATGTTTTTGGTAGTAAAGATGGTGAAAAGAAGAATGATTTATTAGAAGAAGATATTGAAGAAATTTTATCTAAAGGTGCTGAAAAGACCAGGACCTTAAATTCCAAATTCAATAAGTTAGGTTTAGATGATATTCAAAACTTTACATTTGAAGGTTCGAATTATGAATGGAATGGTGAAAACTTTGCTAAGAAGGATACTAATGGATTAGGATTATCATGGATAAATCCTAGTAAAAGAGAAAGAAGAGAACAGAATTATACAGTTGACAATTATTACAGAACCGCATTTAGATCTAGTGGAATGGAATCAAATACAAACCTTGGTAGACCAAAAGCACCTAAATTATATAATGTTCAAGATTTCCAATTCTTCCCACCAGAATTGATTGAACTTTTAGAAAGAGAACAATTGGCTTATAAGAAAGAGATTGGGTATAAATATTCATTAAAAGAGTTTGGTGATAGTGATGAAGAATTCTTAGCTGATGAGTTTAAGAATGAAGTTTCTAGAGAAGAGAAAAGAGATGTAGCACAAAGAAAGATTAAGGACGTTGAACCATTAACTGAAGAAGAAATTCAATTGAAAGACACTTTATTACAGAATTCCTTCCATTCATGGACCAAAAGAGATTTCAGTGCATTTACTAGAGCTAGTGCTAAATATGGTAGAGAATCTTATGATAAAATAGCCCAAGAAATTCGTACCAAAACTCCTGAAGAAGTTAAGAATTATCTGATACGGTTCTGGGATGATTATAAATCTATAAAAGGATATGAAAAGTTCATATCCCAAATAGAAAAGACCGAAAAACAAGTGAATAAATTAAATTTCCAACAAGAGATTTTAAATGAAAGAATGAGTCAATTAAATGATCCATTAAATGAATTTACTATTCATTATCCACCCAATAATGCTAAGAGACTTTATTCTAAGTTAGAAGATATCTTTATCCTTTATTGTGTATATAAGCATGGGATCTTTGACGAAAACTTATCTGAAAAGATACGGGAAGAGATTGCTAATAGTGATTTATTCAGGTTCGATTGGTATTTGATCTCAAGAACAGCTAATGAATTAGGTAAAAGAGTGACTACTTTATTATCAGCCTTATCTAAAGAAGAAGAAAAGAAGAGGAGGTTAACTGGTAGAATAAATGATTCTAATTCAAGTACAAGACCAGGATCAGTTGAACCAAGGAATGAGACTCCTAAATTAGAGGGAAGGAATTCTACAGCTAATGAGAAGAGAACAAATGAAGAAGAAGGGTCAGGAAGGAAAAGGAAGAAGAAGGTATAGTTGTATATTAGAAAATGTAACAGAATATGAAATTCTAATGGTCTCTTATTATTATAGCACTATGGTTCTATGGCACTATGGTTCTATGGTTCTATGGTTCTATGGTTCTATGGTTCTATGGTTCTATGGCACTATGGTTCTATGGCACTATGGTTCTATGGCACTATGGTTCTATGGCACTATGGTTCTATGGCACTATGGTTCTATGGCACTATGGTTCTATGGCACTATGGTTCTATGGCACTATGGCACACTGGCCCTATCGCACTATGGCACTATGGCACTATGGCACTATGGCTTATCCCACTATGGTCCTTTTCGCTCCATGGCACTCTGTCCTTATAGCCCCATGGCACTCTCTCCTTATCGCCCCAAGGCACTCTCTCCTTATCGCCCCAAGGCACTCTCTCCTTATAGCAAAGCCCTTATTTAGATAATACAAGAAATTCGATTATAAAACTAAATCACTATATTTTTACACATACTTATCTTACACTATCTACAGAAGATATTGTGGTTGTATCGTATCTTCAATTATCCACAGAAGACTGTAACTCCAATCATCTACAGAAGATACTGCGGTTGTATCGTATCTTCAACTGTTGAAATATAATACGGTACCTTATTAGCAGTCCAACTTACCGATAAGAAATCACTCATCTCATGCTTCTCCACTGATAAATAATCAAACACTGTAGCATCTCCCGTAGATTTATATCTTGGGGTTATAAAGTTCCTTAAACTAATAAGTTTTGTACCTTTCTTAATCCCATATAATAATCTTCCCACTTCAAAGTTAAGTTTCATATCGAACAAATAATTATTGATGATTAATACATCACAATCTAACACATGTTTTCTAACTTGTTCATTATTAACGAAACTTTGTGATAATACAAATTCCATATTTAACCTGTTTAAACCAAGGACTTTAAGTTGTTTAGCAAGGACATTTTGTTGAAGGGAAGTTAACTTAGAAGCATGTTCCATCAATTCACAACCTCCACTAAATCCTGCCCCGAATTCTAATGCTGCTTGAAACGATGTATTACCAACACCTGAACCAAGGTCATAGAATTTTTGACCGGCTTTGAATCCAACTTTGGTCAACACTTCACTAACAAATGATGGTAATAATTCCCCATATACTTCTGCGGTGAATGCTTTATATCTCCTCAATTTTTTTGATCTTGTAGATACCACTCTAGAATAGACTCTTATTAATAATTGTTGCATACAATATCGGGAAACATTTGTTTTGTTAGTTAAGTTGTAGAAGAACTTTTCTTGGTAATTTATTGGTTTAGTGATGTAATTTTGTATTTGGTTATTTTCATTCTGGGTTTGAAGTTCGGGGTTCTCAGGTTCTGATGGTTTAAGTTCAGGTTTTTCAGATTCAGATGGATCAAGTTCAGGTTTTCCAGGTTCAGATGGTTGATGTTCAACTTGATTTCCTAAAGCAACAGATCCATTCGATTCATTTATACTAGAAGAATTATTATCCAAAGACTCATTTGTAGAACCATTTCCTGAAGATTCTTTCATTACAATATCATCCAACTTCTCTTTAAAACTCTCAGTATTATTTTCAACTTTAACTTCCATCTCTGGACTTGGTTCAGGTGTATGTGTCTGACTTGTAAGTAAATTCTTAATACTCATAGTATTAGGTATAGGAGAATTTCTAGATTTTACAACCTCTTTCTTCTCCTTAACCTCAGTCTTCACTTCTACAGGTGTTGGATCAATAATCTCCTTATAAAATATCTCCAATTTCAAGCCTGGAACAACAAATTCCTCATTAACTTTATCAGTAACATACTCTCTTACTTCTGAATTTATATCTAATTCTTCAACACCTTGAATATCTGTATTAGGTGATAAGGTCAACATTAATTGATTCCAATTATCAATGATTTTCATGAAACTATTGAAATCATTGATGGACACTGATTTCTCCAAATTAACACAATAATCATTATATATAAGATCCTTTAAGATCCCAGAATGGGAAAAATATAAACAATAGTGAATTTGGAAAAATTTCTGGATTTCAAAGATTGGATTAAGTTCTTCACTTTTGGGTAATCCTAATATAAATAATTCACAATGTTTAGGGTACAATAAAGTTCTGATTCTTATTTTATTCTTTGGATTGATTTGATCACCTTGGGAATCATGGATCAGGACTTTAGGGAATGTTGAAGGTAAATCCTTATATCTTTTCCTATTTTCTTTAAGGATTCTTGCTGCTGTTGTATCAGATAATTCAATTCTTGGATCACCTAAAGGATCAAGAGAATCAGTTTCTGATACTTGTTCAAGATAAGGTATGGAAGGAGTTGATCCATAAATTTCATCAATAAATAATTGTCTACCATCAATTGGAAATTCAGTATCGACATTAATATCATAAGGATCATAAGGACTAACATTTTCTTCTTCTTCTTCTTCCTCTTCTTCCTCTTCCTCCTCCTCTTCTTCTTCACTATCACTTTCACTTTCACTCTCTTGTTCAATTTTCTTCCTTCCAGCCTTAACATCCCTCTTCTTCTCCTTCTTAGTCTTTTTCTTCATGATTCTCTTTAAAATCTGTCTCTCCTGTGACGGTGGAACAAAAAATGCAGTTTTTTGACGTTTACGTTTTTCATTATCTTTAATTAATTGTTTATCTCCAGTGACACTTTGGAAATAGTCTGCCTCTTCTTTAAGCTTCTTATTTAACAATTTTTGTGCTTCGGACTTAACGACTACTTTGACCTTCTTAGGTCTATTCATTAATTCAATTCTTCTTTGATCTCTTAATTTTTTCTTTTCTTCTTCTTTTTTAATTCTGAGTTCTTCTTGAAGTTTAGCTTGTGCCATTTTCAATTTAAAGTCTTCTAATGTTAACTCATCTTGATCCTTTGTAGAGTCCACAACGAAATTATCATCAACTAATTGAATTGGTCTTTTTCTTCGTGAACTTCTGGTGCTAGTTGATCCATTTTGGGACCCAAAACTATCACCAGCATACCATTGTGATTCATAAAGTAATTCATCAATGGAATTCTTAAATTTCAGTCTTCTATATGGTGCATTGATTTCTTTAATCAAAGTAGATATGTATGAAGCTTTTCTTAATGGAAGTAAAGATTGTATATAATTAACAGAATGTGTTTTATAATACTGTTTAATTATATCTTTCTCTACTTGTGTTGATTTATTATGCCTACTACTATTGAACATTATAACCTCTCTAGTTGGTATACCAGGAAATTCCAATCTTAATTTTTCAAGGGTAAAACCTGAAGCAATCAAATAATCAATATGAATTTGATCTAATTGTAAATTAAGTCCTTCCATTGTATCCAATTGATTTTGGATTTGTTCCCAAGTTCTAAAAGGAATTTCTCCTTCAATACTTTCTTGATCATGTTGACAATATTTGGCTATTTTTAAATAATAAATTTCAACCGGAGTCCACGATAAATTTAATTTTTCAACACATTTGGTTATATCTTCAATCGATTTATCCGGTAATTCCTCAAATAGTCCTCCAGCAGTCATATCAAAATTTAATTGATGACATAAAACGCTGAAGTCATATGAAGACCAATCATCTAAGGATTCACGATTGAAAGTATTTAAATAATTATCAATCTCTTGTGTTTTTATGGAAATTTCATTGTGATTTCTTAATGGTAATTGTACTTCATCTACCAGTTGTTTACACTGAACACATTCAGCAATATATACAGTTTCAGTTCTAGACCATGGGATTTCATGTTGTAGACTATACAATTTATGAATGATGGAGTCAACACTTATATCCGGCAACCTTGACTTCATCAGACTTAGAAGTAAGTCATAATTGAACAAATATTTCAACTGTTTGATTTCTTGTTCCGACCATTGTCTTTCTTGTATAAAGTCATGTTCACTGGAAGAATCCTTGGAGTCTGGAGTTAGATATGCCTCTGCAGCCGAAGCGTTGATATCTTTCAACTTAGGGTCTTGCTCCCCTAACGCGTTAATTCCGTATAATTTGAATGAAGATTTTCGGGATTCAACTTCTGATGCTTCGACATTCATGGCTACTTATCATGTGATTGATATAGGACAAGAATTTTTGCAAATTGTTGAAGATTTGGGTTAAAGTGTTTGTGTGATAAATTTACCAGCTAAGGAATAATAGCGAAAATCAAAACACTGTGGACATAGTGCGGATCTATTTCATATAGCGACAAATCGAGGGGGGAGGGGGGAGAAATTGGCCTAAACTGCAGTGAGGGTAGGTCCAATATTGCGGTGGGGTGGTTATTATACACGGATGTAGATTGTCCCCGTAAATACGAGATGACCAAGAGGGGGAGGTAATATTAGAATACTTTACAATTTTATTGTACATATTTATTTTTGTATATGTTAGTTGAGGTGGTGGTTAAGGTATTAAGGGGTTTTATGATAGTTAAGTTTATTTTCGAGTGTTTCTTGGCTTAGGTCTAAACTCACAGCCTGAGCTGACGCCCTAAAATCATAGCCTAAGCTCACCCAAACTCACAGCCTAAGTTCACGCCCTAAAGTCACGCCCTAAGCTTATACCCTAAGTTCACGCCCCAAAGTCACGCCCTAAGCTTACACCCAAACTCACCTAACTTCATAACTTACTTGCCCTTAAACCATTCAATCTAAATTTTAAATCCTTAAGTACCTTACTTTCAGGTTTCCATGTATCAAAAGTCTCATATAAATCAGTAATCTCATCATATCCTGTTCTGCCTAAATCATCACCCTTTTCAACACTTAATAATTTATTATTATTTGGCCAATTCTTTTCAATATTAAATAACAATCCTCTTAAACACCATGGTAAGATAAATGGATTAGTACCGATTTTACCAATATTAAACTCTTTGATATATACTTGATTGGTTATAGGAAGTTTTACAATTTCTTCTGCTTCCGTTGTTGGTATAGAACCATAGGCACCAATACCTGACGTAACAAATCCATCCTTTGGTTGATTAACATTGTCTTGATTTAAATATTTTTGGGTCTTGACGAATTTAGAATTATCTGTTGGTGGGATAATTATGTCATCAGTATCTAAGATGAATTTCACTCCTAAATCATATACTTTACCATCATTATAGATTTTAGAATGTCCACCACCTGTCAAAGGTCCTGCCAATGCCGTACTTAATTCTTTTAAAACATTATTATCGAAATAACCCATATTTTGTAATTGACAACATAATGATACTAACTTCCTTATAAATACAGGAGTTTGTGATGAGTGATCAATATAACATGCTCTATAGATATTTGGATGGAAAATATGTGATGCCAATGCTGAATACAATGGAACTAATTGATCATTAATTGATCCAATAAAACATATTTTAATATTGGAATTTATAATTATTTGTATGGATTCTTTATACACTAATGACTGTTCACTAGTGAATTTGCTTAATTCAAATAATTCCATTAATGAATCATGTTCAATTGCGGAATAAGCTTTCATGAAAAATGATTTATCCACCCCATAAAATGGTCCATTATTAATACCTGCCATTCCCAAAATCCCAATCCTTTTAGTTAAAGGTGCTTTTAAAATTCCTAACTTGATCAACTGGGCAAATAGTATTATAGAAACTACGCATCCTTGAGAATGAGCTGCTATAAATATAAAATCAGCTTCATTTAATTCCTCTTGCCATTTAGTCAATATATCAGTAAAGAATTGAACCCTATCAAAGATTTTACCTTCCTTTTCAAGAGCAATTTTTTGGATACTTATATTATTAGCATTATCCTTTTCAATTAACCCATTTTCAATACAATATCTTATCACTGCCTTTTCAGCTTCATTAGCAAATTTCGATGATGTTCCTTTTGGTGCGCCTATTAACGGTCTTATCATTCTAGTTGGAAAAAACCCATGCACTCCAATAACTAATATTCTTTTAATTTTGGTTAATGGTCCACCCTTTTGATTGACAATATCTGCTTGTCTAATTGAAGGTCCATCATTCGAAGATTTCTTTGGTTTATGATTGATCAAAAGATTCCCCATTGGATCATTTGAAATAGATATAGTATTAGGGTCATTCTCATCATCTTCTAATTGTGTCCTTTGATCATAAACATAAACTTCATCAGGTTTAGTATAATATTTATTATAGCTAGGTAAACATGCTCTCTTATGATGTGGTAACTTAGCTAACGATCTTCCAAATAATTTATAGGTTCTTTCATATAATAAATTAAACTCCTTTTCAACTCTATCTTTAGAAGCTGATGAATTATCTGGTGAATCTTCATGGTCTTGATCATCACTCATCACACTCGTTAGGGTTTGTGAACTAAACCCTAATTTCGTTGATACTTGACTTAAAAATTGCCTCCAATTCCCCAAATCAACCTTGTTATTACTATTCTGATGATTGGAGGTAGAATTATTACCAAAAATGGAAGCCGTTATAGAATTATTATTCATTAGTGAACTTTGACTAGGTAAACAATGATTCCAATCAGGAACTATAATATTTTCCTTCAAATTTTCATTTTTATGTGTATTTATTTCATTGAATTGTTCGGGATTATCATGAGGTTTATATAACACAGCATCATCTTTTGGATCATTTTCTTTTGGTTCTTTTGGAAAAGTTGGTGTTGAATTTAAGATTTTATTAGTATGAATTTCTTCTTCAAATCTGTCTTCTTCTTTATGTTTTTTATCCTTTTCTTTATTGTCTTTGTTGTCTTTGTTATCTTTGTTATCTTTATCCTTACTGTTATTCAGATGATTCTCATTATCACTATCACTTAACCCTTCAGATTGATTAGACCAAAAAGCCCATGAGGATGTTGAACCTTTCTTACGATCTCTAGCTACATGATCATCTATTTCATCATTATTATAATCATCTTCATCATCATCATTATCGTTATCGTTGTCGTTATCATTATCATCGTCATCATCAGGTTTAACTGCATGTTCGTTGGACTCTAAATATGTTTCATTATTGGCTCTTCCCCAACTTATCCAATTTGACGGTGTTAATGTTGATGATAATGTCCTGCTACTGGTCTTATCAGGATCTCGCCTAAGCTCTGTAGTAGATGATCCTTCAGGACTTGTAGATTTAGAACTCATACCAATTTGATCGTTTTGTGTACTGGGTTCACCAATTTGATTGTTTTGTGTATTGGGTTCACCAATTGGTTGTTTTGAAGAATTCCACAGAAACCAAGCCATTACTTCCTTTTCTGTTAATTGCCTCCGCTAATTACTTAGAGTTACCAGTGTAGTCACAAAAGTGCGAACTAAGGAATTCATATGATATCTATTATCCATTTAGAGCTATCCTATTAATTGTCTATACGATGATAAATCTTCTTCTTTTGTAACCGTACCTCCACAAACCATTACTATGATAATATCATCTTTGCTTGTGATATTGAAAACGTTTAGTTTATCAACATGGTGTTTGAGTATTGATATTGATGCCCCACATGCTGGCTCCACAACTTGTTGAAATGTATCATAGTATAAAACAGTTCCTCTGATAGTATCTAAATCTTCAATTACACAATTATGAATTGTATGAGTGTGATAGTTATCTAAACATTTAGATGATACATATGGAGCACCTAAGGAAGTAGCATAGGTTTTAACTGTAGGTAATGTGATTACTTTATTCAGTTTTATAGCTTTATCTAACGAAGGAGCTCCATCTGATTCAACAGCTAATACAGGAACATTTTGTAAATATTTAGAATCTTTTAATCCTTGGATTACTCCATTAAGTAAACCCCCTCCTCCAACACTACAGATAATACCTTTGACATTATCCATATCATTAATATCAAGTTGATGTTCAATTTCTTCTATAAATTTACTGTGACCTTCCCAAAGTAATGGGTCATCAAATGGATGACAATATATAGGATATGTATCATTATCTATATTCTTTATAATCACATGTCTCAAATACTCATCAGTTTCACCCCAATGTTGACCATGTAAATGAACTTTGGCACCATATTGTTCTAAATCTTCAACTACTGTTTTTTTGGCAAATATAGGTAATACTACAGTACATGGAACATTATAATATTTACTACTATAAGCAGCTGCCAAACCTGCATTACCCCCTGAAGATGAGAACACTTCAACCTTTGTTTTACCATTAGATTTAGCAGTTTGGATGGATTTATGAATTAAATGACCAATACCTCGAAGTTTAAAACTTCCTGATGGTTGTAAGTTTTCTTGTTTGAAAAGGACCTTATGATTCAAATTGAATTTATCCGATACATCGACCAAAGGGGTTTGAACTGATGGGTACATTTGTTGTAGAGATCGCAATTTCCTAGCAATATTTGATTAATGGCTAAGAGGAATACAAAGAACCAAAGATCTAAGGTTTTTGAAACCATAAATCCTGACAATGAGATTGAAATTCTACAAGTATATGATGAACTTACCCTTGAACAAGACGATTTAAACCTAAGACATTTATCAACAATTTTCACCAGATTAAAAATTCCTAAATGTTTTATATCAGATATTATACAGTGTGTTGAATATTATTATTCAGTAGAAGGAAATGTTGTTAAATCCCATCATTTGAAAAAGGATATAACCATACATTTAATTGAGCAATTCACTATAACTTCAAGAGTAGTTGAAGAGAGTTCTATTATTGATATATTAGATATTGATAAGCTTATAAGGTACACTAATAAGTTACTCAAATATCGAGACAATTTCAAATTGATTAAAGAGAGTTGGAAACTTTTTATACCAGAGAGTTCCCTAAAATCAGATATTCTTTCATATAAATTAATATTACCGGATTTACAAAGAATTAAGAATAAGCTTAATTTAGATAATGATGGGTTATTGATAGATATGATGGGATGTTGTTCATGTGATGAGAGAGGCAATCTTGAGAATTTTGATTTTGCAAAGACATCTGAGGGGTTATTTATAGTTATTAAAGATTTTGCATGTATATTAGGGAATTTAGGAGAATTAGATTGAGTTATTGAGTCATTGATTAAGTTATTGATAAGTATATAAGTTAGCATACCGTCGCGCTAAAATGGTGGTAAAAATGGTAGTAAAATTGAGTATTGTAAGCCTGAATTATAACCGTTTGTGAATTCGCATTTTTGTGGGTGATAAGGTTAATGGTAAAATTTAATACCAATACAAATAATACCTTAGAAGATGATGTCCTTAAAACTGCATCTCCTGATATAGGTAACTTTGAAGTATTTGGTGGATCAAATTATTCAAATCATAGTCAATTTGATTTACTTTTATTCCATATATCATCATCTCAAACCATTGACACAAATTACTATCCACTGAAATTTTCATTACACATTTTAATGACATTAGCATCTCGATGTTCCAACATAAATTATGTAAAGAATGATTATGATGCAAATAATATCCTTCATATGGATCAATTATTATTACAAAATCATCAAAGTGTACCGTCTTTAAGAGATAGAGCCATTGAAATATTAACTGTATATAACCAAGGGATTGCCTTGAAACTTAATTCAGGTGTTGATATTAAAAACATGAACCTATACACAGATTTGAAACAGATATTTCTTTCCCTTATAGACACAGATGTACAAGTAAAGAAGATCCATTCAAAGACAAGTGTACGAACCAATAGTTTAATGAACTCAGCATCAAATTCAACTACAAGTTTACTAGATAAAAAAAAACCTGAAGATGGTGATTCAGAATCTGATGAAAAGTCTTTGAATGGTACAAGTAAAGACGAACTTGAAGATATGGAAGATAGAATAGAAAAATTAAAGGCTAATATAAATGATGTCACTCATGAATTTATGCCTAGTAAAAAACATAAAGTTAGTAATTATCAACCAATTAAGATTGAAGATACTTTGATATTTGAAGAGAATTTAATAACATTTAAACTTAATCCCAAGCTAAACAATTATTATGATTTGAAACAATTAATGGGATGGACTTTCTCAATATGTACGAAAGCAAATGGGTTTACTGATTATGAATCCTTATTAAATTATCAAAGACATTTCCATGATATTTATGTTACACATGTGAGATTTTTACATTGGATAATTGATTTTTTCTATCTTGATTGGAATATAGTAAAATCGGAGGTTTTCAATGCTCTCAAAGGACATAGAGGCCATGATAATTTTGGAGATTGTAAATGTGAAAACCCCAACACAATACTTTCTAGAAAAAACACCTTATTTCCTTTATTGTTTAATGACATTTTCATACTAAATGATATGAGTTTTTTCAAACTAGTGTTGTATGGGAAGAATGGGATAGTAGAAGGTAATTATTGTTATGAAAGAGAAAACCAATTAATACAGGGGTATCCTTCCAATTACGAGAATACAAATTTAATGAAAAATAACAAATTTTCTTCAAAATATGATTTGAATAATTCTTTTAGCTTACGATATAAGATAGTGAAATTTGCATTTGAGGTACTTCAATATTGTTCAAATACATCAATCATTTATGAGTCTTTCAATAACTTGGATATTTCACCTGAAATGAAACAAAATAATTCCCATAATTTTTTCATGAAGAGCCTTATTAATGAGTCTGGTGAAGAGGATATTCAGATTTTAACCCTTGCTGTAGAAGATACATATAAAAGTAAGTTTAGTCGAGAACCATTAGAATTTGTTTTCAATTGGATCAACTTCTATTTACATAAATCTTCCCATTCAGGATTATTCCCGTTGTTAAATGAAACCTTATATTCCATGATCCGTAGACAGACTACCACCATAGGCAACCCAAAGACAATAATACAACAAATAGTTAATGCTTTCAATGAAATATCATTAGAATTCACCCCAGATGATTTAAAGAATATTAATTATTGTATTAGTAAACTTTTTGAAATATTAATAGAATGGTATAAGTTTATAACCAAAACTGAAACCGCCGGAGAAGAGTTAAATATAGAACCATGGTTAAATAAAATCGCCAAAAGATATGAAGATATTAATAATAAGAATTATATCCTTGAATTAAAAACCCAATATTATGACTAATGTATAAACTTCGTGTATATTATAATAGAATAAACCTAATAAACTAAATAATATGTTTAACCTTGAAATAGTGTCTTAAGTATTGGATTTGCCAAGCACCTAATCCAACTAATGAAAACACAACTAAAATACTGAAATTCTTAACTCTAGAATTAGTAGATTCATTAGTATCTCTCATTCTTTCTTCTCTTCTTTTTAAGTATTGTAATTCCGTAGCAATTTCAGCGGTCATTTCTTCAATTCTACGTAATTCAACTTCATTAGGTTTTAATTTTTCAGCAGCTTGTATAGCATTCCAATCTCTAGCAGCAGCTCCACTTTCAATATCTAATTCGATTTGTCTAGATAATTGACTATATCTGGCATTACCTTCTAATTTATTAGTGAAACAAACATCAAAGGCTGTGTTATGGAAAGACGTAAAAGTTATTTTAGCAGATGAACCAATATCATTCTTCTTTCTTAATTCATTTCCTAAAGAATCAACTACTATAACATTTAATTGTTGACCGTCACCTATTCTACCATCAGTTTTAATATTGACAACTGTCAATTGCTCTTCACTGGCGAAATCTCTAATACACACCGGTTCACCATTCTGCTTAGCAAACACTTCTAAGTTTAAGGCTGTGATTAATGAAATTAAAGTTGAAATGAATAACAAACTGAAAACTTTCATTTTTGAATCAACGCTTAAAGTTTATGATTTGGCGTTCAAAATTTTTCACCGCGCGTCAACAGAGTTATTCTTGAACCCCGAGTGCAAAGTACGTTGCCGAATTAGGCAATCTACAACGGTGAGAAAATGAGAACATTTGACAATTTTTATGGTGAAAAATTTGATATCACTATGGCTAAACCAAAAACCACCCATACGATGGTTAAGCTTATTTCAGCGGCCAAAACCGGTTATGAAAAATGGTTTCAAATCCCAAGACATACACAAAAGTTAAATTTAATATTATATGATCCAATAGCTAAAAGACATTGTTTATTCACTGAGAGTAAGAAGAGAAGAATACCTGAGGTCCCACCAAAGGATTTTTATAGAAGGCATAGGGTGTGAAGGGTAAAGTTTTATTTTTTGATTGTTTGAGGTTATTAAGGGATATTTCTGTTGATGGAGGTCCTAAAATGAAAGTGGTCCTAAAATGATAGAGGTCTTAAAATGATAGTGGTCCTTAAATGATAGTGGTCTTAAAATGATAAAAGTCATTAAAAATCAATACTTACACCATAGAAACCTACTCAGACGAAACACAATAAGATATAATGTCAATAGTAAATGAACTTGTAAATAAATAAAAGAGTTAAATCTATATTCTATGTACAATTTCTCTTCAACTCTTTTTACCTCTATTTCAAACTTCTACCTCATACTAGCTTAATAGGTCTTACTAAGTCTTAATAAGTCTTAACATCCCATCCAGTCAAGTCTCCTAATTTAACCTTATCTCCAATAACACAACTAATTCCAACCCCATTCAAATATTGATCAATAACTCTCGATAAATCAACTTTATTAATATCCAAAAACGTCTCTCTTCTTTCTTGTCTCATTTCATCAGTAATACCATCAATGAATTGTGATAAACCTTGAGATGAAATCAGTGATGGAGCATCAACACTTTGGAAGATGGATAATTTAGCTTCTTGTAAATCAGATTCATTCCAAGTTTCAACTTTTTGTAAAGCTGCTTCATATGTTTGTTTGAAAGAATCAATCGATTTCAAAGGATTTGGATCACGGTACGAATAATAATTCAAGGTCCCTCCTACTCCGTCAAATGATAAACCTCCTCCATAAGCACCATTAGATTCACGGATTAATGAATGTAAATGTTTAAAGGAAAGTAATTGGGATAATACTTGAAGAGCTGCTCCATCTTTATGAGTATAATTAGCACCTGTCAATGCATATGATGAATACCCTATTTGAAATGGAAGGTTAACTAATGTTTGTTTAGGAGTCTTTTCTTGTGCTTTAAAGTTATTAATGAACTCGGCTAATTCATCTTTATAAGATTTAGTTGTGAATTTATTATCGAAATCTTTTATTGAAGATTCGGTGTTAATTATAGACTCCTTATCCCCAATTATATGATAATTAAATCCTCCATTAATGGAAAATTGCTGAATTTCTCTAAGAACAGGTAAAACATCAGATTTTAAGTAATCTTTACCACCAGCTTCTAATTTTTTATTGAGTTCTAAAACAAATTCAACTTGACCCAAACCACTGGTCATATTCCTAATATTCTTACTTGGGGTTAATTGAGATGCACTGAATGATCCAGCATATGAATGTCCCCTTTCCGAGATTGTATCCATTTGATTTTGTCCCATATTCTTAATGAGGGTATATAATTTATCCACAGTAGAATCATCAAATTTCGTAGATGTTAAGATTTCATGCCATAAGTTGAATACATGTTGTGAGTTTTCACTTAATGACATCCCTGACATTATAAATTGAAGTTTAACATTATTTATATCATAAGGATCGGTTTTATTGCCGAATGAAAAACTGATACCACCAGTAGATTTTTGAATCTTAGAATCAAGATCTAAAATTGATGTGGTTTCAGTACCTGCTAAATTGGTTAAACATGAGATAAATAATGGCATATAAGTATAATACTTAGTAGGTAAATAATTGAAATCTTTTGCAGCTGTCAAGTAAATTAAACCATTTGCATCAACAATTCTCTTCAGAAGTTTTTTATCATTAATTTCACTGAATTGACAATTAAAGAAATCTCCTTGACGTGGGATATCTGATACATTAAGAGTTGGTAAGACTGATACATCACCTTCTTTATTTTGTTTGTCTAATAACGCAAGTGATCTATCGTAAATAACTTGTTTATCTTCTTCAGTTAAGTTTTTAGTCTTTTCCTGTAAGCGATCTTGTTCTTCTTTAATTAAATCATTATTAAAGTTCTCATCTGGTTTCATAGTGAATTTGAAAATTGGGGTTTGTTCATCTAATAAGGTATTAATTAAAGGTTTAAATAATCCAAGACCTTGTTGTTTATAATCAGACTTGAATTGTTTTAAAACTTGATCAACTTCAAGTGATTTGATAGGATCTTGTTCATTTACCCAGGAACTTACTATAGAATTCAAAAGGCCAATTCCAAATTCAGGTCTATGTTTTTTGAAACCTAATTCTAGTTGATGTAAAATTGCTTCAACTCTTTTATTGAAAACCCCATCTTCTAAATCACCTAATACTTTTTCTTGTAAGATTTGTTGAGTCTTTTCATATAATTTATCAGCCTTTTCTTGAGATAAATTAGTCAACCCAATAGTAAAAGATAATAAAGAAGTAGTTGAATCCAAACCTGAATTAATAGTGAAATCATCACCAAATTCAGTTTCGATAAGTTCTTGATAAAATGGTGAAGTATGACCATCACATAATAAAGAATTTAAAACTTTCCATTTAAATACTTCATAGAGATCAGCTTGTAAAGGATTACCTAAATACCAAGTAATAGAATGTTGGATTTGTTCTTGTAATGGTTTTGAGGACATTACATCAACTGGTCCATATTCAACTTTCTCCATAGATTGGGATATTAAATCAGGGGTTTTGATAATATTCTTCTTAGGTCTAACCCCAAATTTGCCATAATATTCACTTAATTTCTTTAAATGATCAATTAATGGTAAAGATCCATAAGTTAAAGTTTTGGCATTAGAAGGATGATAACAAGAATTATGGAAATCAACTAAATCTTCGTATTCTAAATCCGTCATATGTTTAGGATCACCACCACTATTATTTAAAGACGAGTAAATTGATTCTTGGAATTTGATATAATAATAATAACTTGAATTTGAATATTGTCCCTTCATTTCATTATATACAACCCCTTTAAATGTTAAGGGAGACTTTATATCATTAGGGTCTTCATTCTCTAATCTCCAACCTTCTTGGGTGAAATCTTCATAGGTTAATAAAGGTTCAAATACTGAAGATAAATAAATATCCATTAAATTCTTAAAATCTTTGGCATTAGTGGTAGCAAATGGATAATAAGTATAATCATGACCTGTCATAGCATTCATAAAATTACTAAGTGATCTATTCAACATTTTAAAGAACGGATCACGGATTGGATATTTATATGATCCACATAAGGTTGTATGTTCTAAGATATGAGGCAAACCAGTTTTATTGGGAGGGTTAGTTTTAAATATAACCAGGAACACATTGTTCTTATCATCTTTATCTAAATGTAAGTGATAACTACCTGATTTTTCATGTTGTAATAAAACTGCTGCCATAGAATATTCTGGAATGAGTTTAACATCTTTGACTTGGAATCCATATAAGTTCAATCCTACAGGGTATTTATTCAAATCTACCGTAGAATATAACCTATGGAACTTAGGTCTTAGTTTGGTGGCACGCAACATAGTGTTAAAAATTCTCACTCATCGGAGTGATAGGTAATAAGTGCGATAAATATAAGTAAGAGGTGATAAAAATCAGAGTTTATATAGGAATTCTAATTACCATAATATCCTTCTATCTTGCATAATTATACAGATCAACAATCTCTTAATAATTGATAATCCCCCAATAAGCCACGGATTCAAATCGTGTCACTATACTCTAGCAGTGTTAACTAAGTGCGCGCCTGTCGTGTCCCGCCAGTGTCCAATCGCAGTTCGACGATCATTCCCTTAACTACTGATCCATAACACTGATCTTTACTATACAATGGGTAATTATTTTAGTAAATTATTCCAAGGACTTTTAGGTCGTAAGGAAATGAGAATTTTAATGGTTGGGTTAGATGCTGCTGGTAAAACCACCATTTTATATAAATTAAAATTAGGTGAAATCGTTACCACCATCCCAACCATTGGTTTTAATGTTGAAACCGTTGAGTATAAGAATATCTCTTTTACCGTATGGGATGTCGGTGGACAAGATAAAATTCGTCCATTATGGAGATACTATTTCCAAAATACCCAAGGTATCATTTTTGTAATTGATTCTAATGATAGAGATAGAATTAATGAAGCTCGTGAAGAATTACAACAAATGTTAAATGAAGACGAATTAAGAGATGCCTTATTATTAGTATTTGCTAACAAACAAGATTTACCAAATGCTATGAATGCTGCTGAAATAACTGAAAAGTTAGGTTTACACTCTATTAGACAAAGACCTTGGTATATTCAAGCTACTTGCGCCACTACAGGGGATGGTTTATATGAAGGTTTAGAATGGTTAAGTACTAATTTGAAAGGTGCTACTTAATGAGTCATCGGAAGCTTTGAGTTATAAGAGTAGGTTTTGATTTATCAACGTTGTTTTTTAAAAATTGTGAAATCATAAGATTTTAAGTTTTTAAGGAGGCCGTTGATGAATTTGAAGCCTAGAGACGAAATCTACCAATATTGAATTCAATAATTCAACCATATCAATGTTTATATGATTCATATGTGTTTAATACTCTAATATATGGGTATTTAGTCTTTTTGAAACTCTTTCATTTGATTGTGGTACTTGATTTTATTCATATATTTTGAATCTCATACTATGAATCCCTTACTGTGAAATTTCACATATAAGTTTTATTTATCAATTGACCGTTAACGGATTTATAATTTTTTATCAATATATCATTTATCAATGTCAATATTTTCCACAAACCCGTTGAAACCCCCCTCTGGTTCTCCATACTTTACCGTTCCCGTATCTCCATTTATAATGAAATTTCCCCTATAGTAAATGTCGTTGTGTGAAAATCACACCAAAGTGAATTTGGATTCTATGATAACAATTGTAAGGAGGTTACAATCATTATAAAATATTTTGGGTTAAATACTATTAAGTCCTAAGTTACCTAATTAGTATAATACACTTAAACGCTTATTCTCTTATACAATCTGTTTAATACCGGGTATAACTTACATAATCTAAATAATCTAGTCCATATTACATAATCAGAAATAACAATCACAATCTCCATCCCTACATGATGTCAGATTTGGGAATTACCCAACAGTTATCAATTATCTACATGCGATGTACATGCCAATAATATTTAAGGGTACAGTTACCGTATTAAGTAATAGACTATGAGTTTAGGTTCCGACCTATTGTTATGCTCACTTGGTTGCTAGTTCAACCATGGTAATGTTCGGTAATGTACGGTACGTCAAAAGTGTTCATAGGCATTGCATACCCTACATTCGCCAATAATTTCTCCAGCTTACAAATTATTTTAAAACTTTCATTAAAATGTCAACCACAATTATCCGTTAATAGTATGACCCCAGTCATACATTTAAATCTCTCCATTTCACTACTTTAGAAATTGCGACACAGTGACTCAAAAAAAAAGCGCGTAGTCATTACAATTTAAACCACAACACATTCCTCCTAATTAACATTCACTTTAAGTTAGAAACCACAAAAAGATTCTTCTAAAGTTCACACAATCTTTCCAGTGTTAACTATATATATTGACAAATACTCAATTGTTATTACCCGGTCATTTGTTTTTCTTATTGCAAAATTTCATCTAAAACGTTCTTGTGAAAAATTGCCCCAGAGTTTATTTAGATATTCACAATTGAAATAAATTTAACAAAACATAATGGAAGGTGAAAAGAAATTATTATCAACATCTTCTCCTGAAGGTATTCAAATAGCTTCCCAAATTACTCCAACGAGATTGGCTAATTTGTTGATACGAAAGGGACCTTTACCTATTCGTCATATAACCAACCAATTATCTTTGGAGGTCGAGGGTTTCGATCAATTGTCTTTAAGTAAGCAACGTAGACTTATTATGGCTGCTATGGAGCAATCTGATGAAGAAAACAATGTAGTTTTCGAGAAAATCGGTTGGGGTCAATGGGCTGTTAGAAAAATTGATAGTGATTATATTGTTACTGAAGGTACTGATAACAAGGAACCTACTGATACTACTAATGGACAAATTGTTTTAAATAACAACGAAGATAAAAAGATTAACGTTAAAGAGTTAAGACAACAAAATTTGAAATTAGGTTGGTCTAAAAAGCAAGATAGGAGAGAAAGTATTACTAACAAGGATAATTTACATAATGTGAAATTGCCTAATGAAAAGTTGAATAATAGTAATGTTTTTTCATCTGATGATGACATTGATGAAGCTAGTGAAGAAGAACTTGAAGAAGATAGCGAAGAAGACATTGCAATTGATAGTGACAGTGAAGAAGATTTATTCAAATTTGATGATCAACCTGTTAAGTTCGCAAATAGAGTTCCATTGAAATTAAGTCCACCTCCTAATTCTTATTCCAATGCTAATAATAGGCGGAAGTCTAGTTCCAGTATATCAAAGCCATATAGAGCTCAAGTGTTTAATCGTTCGAGACTCAATTCTTTGGAGAATTTAGATAATTATATATTATCAAAGTCAATTAATTCTCCTTTGGGTAAGAGTCCTGATTTTAATATGGTGAATGGAAGCTTATCATCAGCATTCAATGGAGGAAGAAGAAAATCATCATTCAATGAATCAAATATTAGGTCCACATTATCATCCACAAATTCACCAGTCTCAGGACCTTCATTCCATGCAATATCGGTGAATAACATCCCATCTATTGATAATATATCGAATGTTTATCCCACCAGTCTGAATAATCATTCAACCAATTCCATTCATTCAGTTCCATCCGATCCAATCCCATCAATTGACAATACCATTGACACTGTGGACAATGGTAATATAAAAAAGATTGGTACTGGTGAAGATACTGATGAAGAAGATTGGCAAAGCATAGGTGCAGCATCTTTACGGAAGAAAGATGATGACGAGACAAAAGCTGCTGCTAATGCTTTAGTATTAATGAGGGTATAGCCTTTATTTATTCAATGATATTGCTGGATCATTATCATTCAGACCTTGTACCATAATTTAGTTCTATTTAAATATAATCAGTCACTAATATATACTTATTCTTTTCGAATCCAGTAGTAAGTTCTTTAATTGTGTAATGAGTAGGAATTCATAAAAAAATAAGAAATGCCTTCACTCGGAGTTGAACCGAGGATCTCCTCATTACTAGTGAGGTGCCTTAGCCAACTTGGCCATAAAGGCTTTCTTGTTGTGGCTTCTAGGATATATTAATCTTGGCGTTGCATTTTGGGGCTGGTGTACGGGTCTACAAATTTTTTATAGTGGACCCCAACTAATGTCCATACAATGAGGTTTTTTTTCTTTAAAGGTTTCCTCAAACATACAAATAAATCCCTACAGGTATATAAGTATATAGTATAGTATAAATATATACAAAAGAGTGAAAAAAAAAATTTTTTTTTATAACAATATACACCTATTGTTTGAATAAAAAATTAAAAAGAAGATTATAATTCTTTTGCAAGGTATTTAGGTTTATAAGTATGTACAAAAGGGCGAAAAAGAAAATTCTTGTGCCAGTTTTAAGCCAATAATTTTTCCAGTAACTAAATTGACAGCCAATAAAAATAGTTATAACTGGTAAAATAACATTTTGAATTGATTTGTTCTTAGATCTTACGACTGACTACGTTGACTGTTGTTAAAAGTTTAATTAATGATCCAGTAATCATCTATTCTATAGTATAAAATGCCTTTTTAATGATTTGCGTAGGCCAAAAATTTGCTGTGATGGTGATTCAGAGATATCATTGACCTTGGGATTAAGGGTAGAGCGATAGTCTTATTCTTTAATCAGATTCTGCCACTCAAATTTCTTTAAGGGAATATTACTACCAGAGCTAATTCAAAAACGACATGCTTACACATCCTGGAACCCCAACACGTTAGTAGAATTGTGCGTTTGTAGTACCTTCTCATTCATGCAGTACAATAACCTTTCCTAAAATGGATAAATTAAAACTACGCGTCGATAATTTTTCAATCTCCTACTAATACACTCGTAATTTTACCTGTAAGAAACTAATGAGTACAACTACTGTTTTACCATCTATTCAATTAGATATTAATTATGAACAGATTAAAACATCTATAAAAGATTTCTTACAAAACTTCAAAGCCAGTGAAACTGAAACTGACGATGATGATGATATGGAACTTGATAACTTCTTAGGTTTAAAGTATATGAAGTTATTACAAAAAATCGCCAATAGAGAATTATCCACAGTATATATAGATTTAAATGATGTTAAGAACTTTGAAACCAATCAAAACTTGAGTCAAAGTACTCAAGCTAGTTTTAGAGTCAACTTAGTTAGTGAAATCATTAAGAATTCTCATAGATACGTTGAAATGTTTAGTTCAATTATTGATGAGATAATGCCTGCACCAACAAAGGATATTAGTTATAAAGATGATGTATTGGATGTTATATTACATCAAAGAAACTTAAAAAATCAAAGAATCCTTCAAGAAAATACCGAACAGATTAATGACTTAAGGAATGGGTTCTCATCACAGAATGAAAATGCCAATGTTAATGTTGATGAACAATTGAATGAAAATTTATTCCCTTCAAAATTGACTAGACGTTATTTCTTATATTTCAAACCACTTATGTCCAATGCTAAGCCATTTTCAGTAAGAGAAATTAAAGGATCTCATGTTGGACAATATATCACAATTCGTGGTATTGTCACCAGAGTTTCAGATGTTAAACCTTCTGTTTTAGTTAATGCTTATACTTGTGATAAATGTGGTTACGAAATCTTTCAAGAAGTCAATTCTAAAGTTTTCACTCCCTTAACTGAATGTACTTCCAATATTTGTAAAACTGATAATTTGAAAGGTCAATTGTTTATGAGTACTAGAGCTTCTAAATTTGCATCATTCCAAGAAGTCAAAATTCAAGAATTAGCTAATCAAGTACCTGTTGGACATATCCCAAGAAGTTTGACTATTCATATTAACGGGGATTTAGTTAGAAGTTTAAACCCTGGTGATGTTGCTGATATTTCTGGTATTTTCATGCCTTCTCCTTATACTGGGTTCAGAGCTTTAAAAGCTGGATTATTAACTGAAACTTACTTAGAAGCTCAATATGTCTATCAACATAAGAAACAATATGATACCTTAGAAATCACCCCTGAAATTGAAAATAAAATCCACCAATTACACAGTGAAGGTAACATTTATAATAAATTAGCCAAATCCATTGCTCCTGAAATTTTTGGTCATTTGGATGTTAAGAAAATCTTATTATTGTTATTGTGTGGTGGTGTTAGTAAAGAAATTGGTGATGGATTAAAAATTAGAGGTGATATTAATGTTTGTTTAATGGGGGACCCTGGGGTTGCTAAATCACAATTATTGAAAGCTATTGGTAAAATTGCACCAAGATCCATTTATACTACCGGTAGGGGATCTTCTGGTGTAGGTTTAACTGCAGCTGTTATGAGAGATCCAATTACTGATGAAATGGTTTTAGAAGGTGGGGCTTTAGTTTTAGCTGATAATGGGATCTGTTGTATTGATGAATTCGATAAAATGGATGAAAGTGATAGAACTGCAATTCATGAAGTTATGGAACAACAAACCATTTCTATTTCTAAAGCTGGTATTAATACGACTTTAAATGCTAGAACATCAATTTTAGCAGCTGCTAATCCATTATATGGACGTTATAACCCAAGATTATCACCACATGAAAATATCAATTTACCAGCAGCTTTATTATCAAGATTTGATATCATGTATTTAATATTAGATCAACCATCCAGGGAATCAGATGAACAATTAGCAAACCATGTTGCTTATGTTCATATGCATAATAAACAACCCGAAATGGATTTCGAACCAATTGATTCTGCAACTATCAGACAATATATCTCAATAGCTAGAAGTTATAGACCAGTTGTTCCTACTGAAGTTGGTGATTATGTGGTGCAATCTTACATCAATTTAAGAAAAGAATCCTATAGGAATGAAGGATCTATAAAGAAATTCCAACATATTACTCCTAGAACATTATTGGGTATTTTAAGATTATCACAAGCTTTAGCCAGAATCAGATTTGATAATATTGTTACCAATGAAGATGTGGATGAAGCTTTAAGATTAATCGAAATTCTGAAAGCTTCATTGAGTTCTGATGATGAAAAATTAAGAGAAGATGATAGTGCTACCACAAAGATCTATCAAATAATAAAGTCCATCTACCAAAGTGAAACATCCAGTGAAAGTTTGGTGGTTGGTGACTTACGTCAAAGAATCATTGCTAAAGGTTATACTGAACAACAATTCTTGGATTGTATTTATGAATATCAAAGTATCAATGTTTGGCAATTAATTGATGATGGTGATAAATTAATGTTTATAGATGGTGACGATATGGATTATTAAGCTGTTTTTGTTTGTATCTTTGTTTGTATAATAGAATGTATGTTTAATATAAAGAGTTTTGGTATTGTTGGTTTTGATTGAGCTGTTTGTGGTTTTTTTATAATATTTAAGAATTGTGGATTTAAGATTTATTCATTTATGGATTCATATTGGTTCGATTATTTTCGTTATGGATTGATATTGGCTCAATATCATTTACGTTCTTATCATCACCTCGTTTTCAGTGCGACATGAGTGTAAGAAGAAGAAGAGATATAGAATTGAATGTAATACCAACAGATACTAATGATAGTAATTCCCATCAAAATGATTCTGGTAATTTTCATGATGATATAAGAACACAAATGGATCCAATTGAGTCAATTCATACCTATAGACCACAAATTGAACCGACACAAACCCTGGCTACTGATAAGCCTGATTTGAAATTACCATCAATATTTAAGAGCTCAATAATTCTAAAAAATACTTCTTCAGTGGCTAGAGATCATGTATGTAATTTTAATTAACACAAATGAACCAATACTAACAAAATAGTTGGCAAATGAAAGAACAATTCTAGCGTGGATTCGAACCGGAGCCATATTCTTAACATTATCCATAACTTTCCTTCAATTCGTGAGCTTATCTCTTAAATCAAACACTGCAATCAATATAGACGGTTCAAAATATGATATTAGTTCAGTTACAGCTTTGAAATCGCCGATTTTTTCAAAATATGCTACAGCTATTGTTAGCTTATGTATGAGTTTGAGTTTATTATCCATCATTTTAGGAAGTTTTAGATATTTCACAGTACAACAAATGTTAATAAGAGATTATTTCCCCGTATCAAGAGTCACAATTGGACTTTTGGTGTTGGTAAATGTTGCCATGGTGGTGCTATTGATTATATTGGAGACTAAAGTGATCACATAATATTCTCACACAAATTTTCAACAACGCGAACCATTATCAACAATGTCAGATTATAGTTCACAAACTGTTCCCCAATTAAAGGAATTATTAAAGGCTAAAGGGTTAGCAACTGATGGTAAAAAAGCTGACTTGGTCCAAAGGTTAACTGATGCCGATTCATCTTCTGAACCAGCTGAATCTACTGATGCTAAACCAGAAGAACCTCAACTAGAAACCACCGAACAACCTTCAGAACCTGCCCCAGAAACTACTGATGATAAGGACAATTTAACTGTGGTTGCACCAAGTGAAGAAACTGGTGAACCAGAAAAGAAAGAAGAAAAACCAAAACCAAAAGTATTGACCCCAGAAGAAAGAAAAACATTGGCAGTTGAATTATTAACTAAGAAGATCCAAAGAGCTGAAAAATTCGGTGATGATGCTTCTGCTGAAGCTGCTAAGAAAGATTTAGCCAGAGTTGAAAAGTTTGGTGTAGAACCTGGTACAGCTTTAGCTAAAGAAATTGGAATTGTTGATAGGAACTTTAATCAAGGACTTGATAATAGACCAAAATTCCGTAAAGGTTATAAGAAAGGATTCCGTGGTAGAACTTCTAAACCAAAACATCGTAGATAAAGGTTTCAATAAATTATCCATTCACATAATGAAAAATTCTACTGTTAAAAAAATATGTACTTTAAATGAATATTTACTCTAAACTATCTCGGGATTTCTATTAGGTTGATCATATTCTTGACCCTCTTCTTGACCCTCTTCTTGGATGGTTTCAGGTTCATCAAAATAATCAGTATAACCAGCTTGTTCTTCCTTATCGATTACTAAACCTTGGTTATTCTTTACCCAAAGAAAATATAAATTGATAATGACAAACATACCAATGAAATAAACATCCCATATTTGATAATATAAATATTTACCACGTTGAATGACCAAATCTTGGGCTATATAAGAGATTTGGTCTTCTGTGATATCTAGATGTGATTGAAATTCTTTGGTGAAATCACTGACTGATGAATATACAATTAATATCGAAACCACAAATACCGTATAGATAGGAACAATGAAAATAACAAATAAAGACCTCTTAAAAGTTTTAGCTAAATTTTGGTTCTTTTCAATATAATTTTCAACTGATGAAGTATAAGGTGGGAATTCTTTAATAACCTTTAAAGTTTTAAATCCATATCTAATGGAAGAAACATAAATTATAAGTTTAAGTAAACCTTGAAGTAAATTTAAGCCAAATTCAAAATGTTGACCAATTGGGATTTCTTGTTTATCAAGTATATCCACACCAACCAAAACCGAAGTTGCCGTGTTAAAGATCAGTTTGTTTAATATAATAAGAGCAGAAAATATTAAATCTAACCCTAATAAAATATTAGCATATCTGAAATTATCTCTAGGTATCTCTCTATATGATTTTGTCTTACGATGATAATATAAAACCCCATATCCCATACAGAATACCAAGATCATATAATTATACAAGCTTGCAATAGCTAATAATGTATAATCAATGGCTTTCCTGGTGAAGACGAAAAACCATGGTTTATATTCGAACCTATTAAGGATGAAATCATTGATAATAATCATAACATAAATGAAAATTGATGGTAATAACACATAAAATACTGAAATTTTACTAATGACTGAAATGTTATTGATATTTTCAAAACTCTTACCCACACTATTAAGTAAGTTTTTGAATAAAACACCTGTGGTTATTACAAGTAATAACACCCCATAGATTGATTGAGAATAAACCACATGTTCTATATAATTTAAGTAACCATATGAGTTGTGGTATACCACAGGGATTTTAAAGTTATGTAAGTTTTCAGGTGGTGCTATATAAACACAATAAAATCCTGATTTGTTAACATTGAAAGTTAAATAATGATTATCACCATTCTTGAGGGTTAAATAATCATTCATGAATTCATCCTCATTAGCGCCATCTTTAGCTGCTAAATTGAACTTGTTATCTTTGATTAGCCTTGATTTCTGACTTTTAGACAATTCATCATACTCTCCAACCATTGGGATATTAGTGAAATTGAAGATGTCAGTTAAATGAATAATCAATGTTGGGATTTTGATGTCTTCACTAACAGCTTCAAAGGGCACACTAAACAGTTCTACATGTAATTTAATGAAGGCATTTCCTTTTGTGTTTTTAACAGGTACACAAATGGCATTCAAATCTTGTGATATATAAGGAGTTGAATATAAGTTATTATTCAATGCAGTCAATACATTGAAAAATAAAAACAAGCCAAGAAGTTGTTTGATCATAGGGATTTATGGTTAACTCGCTTTTATTTTTAGATCCGCAGTGGAGTGAGGTAGGCATGAGAAGTTTAGGTTAGGGCAATGCGAGGGATGATCGAGGTAATGTCACGATCTATTTCGAGGTAATCAGTTTAGGTTTGGTGCTAATCAGTGTCTTTTTGGTGCTAGGCAGCAGTGTTGGTACTAATCAGAAGTGTTGGTACTTCAGAAGTATTAGTACTGATCAGAAGTATGTTTACCAATCAGCAAATTATAATCAACCGTTCTAAATTAAAACGACTTAAATCATCTATGTCGTAATTAACCTTTAATCATATTTTAACTAATTTAAACCTTATCGTATAAACTCGTTTAACCCCACTAAACCTTATATTACCATTTTCAAATATTACCAAAACCCAATCATTTTTCACCTAAAAAATAAACCGTTGATTTACCTACTAACCAAAGTTTCCATCATAACTAATACCATCCCATTCACTCCATAAGTTACCCTTTATGGGGATATCAGCTCATCGCACGGCCCTCCGCTTTTCTTAAGTGTGCTGCGAAGTTGAGAAATCATAATCGACAATGGTACCTCCAAAGCCTTACTATGATGCTTTACCAACTGATTTAGAACCTGTTCATTATGACATATCAGTATACGATATCGATGTTGTGTCCAATACTTTTAAAGGTATTGTGAAGATTCATCTCAAAGTTAAAAATCAAACTGATAGACTCTCTGTCAATTACAGAGACTTGTCATTTGATCATAATGATATCACTGTAGAAGCAGATGGTGATATTGAAAAGTTTAAATCAGTTGAAATTATAGATGTGGTTGAAAGAGAAAGTAAAACCATCGTTTTCAATCAAACAATTGATGCTGAATCAATCATCGTTGCCATTAATTATAATGCCAATATTCAACATAACATGGCAGGTTTCTACAGATCTGATTATGAAGAAAATGGTGAAAAGAAAGTGATGTTGAGTACTCAATTTGAAGCTCCTGATGCTAGAAGAGCTTTCCCTTGTCTTGATGAACCAAGTTTAAAGGCTACATTTTCAATTGATTTAGTTATTACACAAGATTGGACTGGTTTAGCCAATATGCCAGTTTTGAAAACTGAAACTTTAGAAAATGGTTTAAAGAAAATCTTTTTTGAAAAAACTCCTAAAATGTCATCTTATTTAGTTGCTTGGTGTTGTGGAGATTTCGAATATATTGAATCTTTCACTCAAGATAATTACTATGATAATAAACCTTTACCTATTAGAATTTATACAACAAAAGGTTATTCCCAAGCAGCTAAATTTGCATCAGAAATCACTCCTAAGATTATTGATTATTATTCAACTGTATTTGATCTTAAATATCCTTTACCAAAATTGGATTTAATTGCTGTTCATACCTTCAGTCATAATGCTATGGAAAATTGGGGTTTAGTTACTTATAGATCTAATGCTTTGTTGTATAATGAAAAGACATCTGGTCCCTCATTTGCCAAACAAGTTTGTTATGTTGTTGCTCATGAAATGGCCCATCAATGGTTCGGAGATTTGGTCACTATGAAATGGTGGGATGAATTATGGCTTAATGAAGGGTTTGCGACCTTTGTAGGATATTTAGCAGTTGATCATTTAAAACCTGAATGGAGTATTTTTGACTTGGTAGTATCCGAATCTCAACAAATGGCCCTTGATCTCGATAGTTTAAGATCAAGTCATTCAATCTTTGTACCTGTGAATGATGCTGTTGATATTGATCAATTATTTGATTTCATATCTTATCACAAAGGATGTTCAATCATTTCCATGCTTTCTAATTATGTTGGTAGAGATATCTTCTTGAAAGGTGTAGGGAAATACTTAGCAGCCAATCAATTTAGTAATGGTACTACTATTGATTTATGGACTTCTATTGCTGAAGTATCAGGTAAGCCAGTTCTTAAAATGATGGAGAATTGGATTGCTAAAATTGGGTTCCCATTAGTTGATGTTGAATTGAATGAAGATAATTTAGTCTTGACTCAATCTAGATTCATTAGTACTGGTGATATCAAACCTGAAGAAGATGAAACTTTATGGTGGTTACCATTAAATATCTCAACTGGGTTAGGTAAAGATGATATATTAGCTCATGGTATTGATTCTTTTGAATCTAAGAGAGTGGTTATTGATCAATTTGCCAATCACGATAAATTCTTCAAATTGAATAAAGATTCTACAGCTTTCTATAGAGTCAATTATTCCAAAGATATTTTACATAAGAATATCTTACCAAATCTTCATAAACTTTCAGCTAAAGATAAGATTTCCTTATTTGCTGATGTTTCAGCTATATCTGTCTCAGGTGTAAGACTGGATACTAATACTATAACCTTTTTAGAATTATTAAAGTCTACTATAGATTCCGATCAAATGGGAGAAAACTATGCGGTTTGGGCAGATTTGAATGAAAAATTAACTAAATTACAAGTAGCCTTTGCAACTGATGATGAGTTGACTACTGGATTAACTAACTTCACCAAAAGTATATTTGAGAAATTAGGGTTAAGATTATTAACTGAGTTAAAGAATAATAAAGGAAATGATGAAACTGATTTCTTAAAAGTTAATTTAGTTTCAATTATTTTCAACCAATGTGGATTATTACAAATACCTGAATTCGTTGACTATGCTAAGGAATTATTCAATCATTTAAGAAATGGTGAAATCGAGAAGATTCATCCAAGTTTAACCCAATTTGTATTTTCTACAATTTCCAGTTCACCAGACTTGAGTCAAGAAGAATTTGATTTGATTGTTAAGGAAATTACTAATCCAAGTACTTTGGATTCAAGAGAAGTTGCAGTTAAAGCATTACCTTCAATTACAAACTTATCCTATTTACCCAAATTATTACAATACATTATTGATCCAAAAATTATACCAACTATGGATTGTCATTATATGGCTAAAAACTTGACATTGAACTCTAAAGTTAAACAAGAGTTCTGGACTTTCTTTAAAGACAATTATTCCAGTTTTTATAAGAATTTATCAGTCAACACAGCAGTCATTGAGAGATTTATAAGGTTCACTTTTGTTAATTATCAATCAGAATATATGCTTGAAGATTTCCCCAACTTCTTCAAACAACATGGAACTGTTGGATTTGAAAGAAGTTATGATCAAGTAGTTGATAATATCAAGACTAATTATAATTGGTATCAAAGAGATAATGAGAAGGTGAGATCATGGTTGAGAGAGAATGGATATATTAGTTAGAGTTTGTGGATATGATACTACTAGATCAGACTTTGTAAGAGTAATAAAACTTTATAAAACTATAAATAAACCTTAACAAGAGTATAATCACCTAAATAACTAAAGTATTAATCTATATTTGTACAATTATACTATTTAAGCATCATCAACTTTTTGTTCATGAATTGCAGCATATCTACCAGATGGATCTTCATGACAACCCCATTCAGCTTTTGGTACCCATCTCATAACAGTAGAGGCAGCAGCAGATTTAGAACCAAAAAGTTCATCAAATTTACATCTATACCAGTAAGCTTCTTTAGTGGTTGGAATATCATCTCCCCATTCAGGTTTTGGATTGGCTAATTGTTCATCAGAGACAGCAGCTTCAGCAGCATCTTTTAATCCATCAATCCATGAATATCCAACACCATCACTAAATTGTTCTTTTTGTCTCCATAAGATTTCTTCTGGTAAGTAAGGTTTGACATCTGGTTCATCAGTAGTATCAAAGGCCTTTCTTAAGATGTATTTTTCTATTTTACCTTCTGATGGTTTGATTAATTTATCTTCTGGGTCAATGTTCATACAAACTTCTAAGAATTGTTTATCTAAGAAAGGAACTCTAGCTTCTAAACCCCAAGCCATAGTTGATTTGTTAGCTCTTAAACAATCAGCATAATGTAAGTTTTTAACTCTCTTTACACATTCTTCGTGGAAATCTTTACCAGATGGAGCAGCAGCAAAGTATAAGTAACCACCAAAGATTTCATCTGATCCTTCACCGGATAAAACCATCTTAACACCTTGGGCTTTAATTTTTCTAGATAATAAATACATTGGGGTAGAAGCTCTAATGGTAGTGACATCATAAGTTTCTAAGTGATAAATGACATCATTTAATGCATCTAAACCTTCTTCTAAAGTGAAAGTATGAGAATGATGGATAGTACCAATGAAATGGGCTACTTTCTCAGCAGCAATTAAATCTGGTGCGCCTGGTAAACCAATAGCAAAAGAATGTAATCTTGAGAAACCTGAAGAATGTAAAGAACCAGATTCATCAACACCGTATAATTCTTTGTTAGCATCAATAGCTTCAGCAGATTCTCTAGCATTAGCCTTTTGTGTTTCTCTGGCAGCAATGGATGCAATTAATGAAGAGTCTAAACCTCCTGATAATAATACACCATAAGGAACTTCAGCCATTAATCTCTTTCTTACAGCTAATTCTAAAGTTTCTCTAACTTCTTTGAAATCAACTGGTTTGGTTGGAATTTTAGATTCTTCCCACCAAGTTGGTTCGAAATATCTTGTAAGTTTATCAGTGTTTGAATCATAAACATGACCAGGTGGGAAAGCAAAAATTTCATCACATTCATCAGTTAAACATTTTAATTCAGAAGCAAAATATCTGGTTTGTGGGTTCTTAGATGATTTACCCATATATAAAGTAGTAATACCAATAGGATCTCTAGCAGCAACGATTCTATCGTTCTTCTTATCATATAAAACCCAGGCAAACATACCATCTAAGTGTTTAGGAGCATCTATATCGTATTTTTCGAATAATGGGATGATAGGTTCACAATCACTTAAACTCTTGAATTTATAATCTTTGAACTCATCTCTTAATTTGATATGGTTATAAATTTCACCATTAACCGCTAAAGAAAAGTTTTCATCAGGAGAAACAATTGGTTGAGCACCTGAACCTAAACCAACAATAGCTAATCTTTCATGACATAAGATTGTACTGTTTTGTATGAGGTTACCTGACCAATCTGGTCCACGATGTCTGATTCTCTTTGAGTTGTTTAAAGCTTTTTCTTTGAAGGCTTCAACTTGGGGTTGTCTAAAAGCAGCATAAATCCCACACATTTTATGATATTTATATTTGATTTAGTGTTTGACTGCTATTGTTAATTTTTCACTGATCCAAAAATGTGAAAATTTGAGTCAGATTTATATCGACGAGAAGGTGAGTCAACTGAAAAATTTTCTTAGTAATTTAGAGCGAGATATCAAGATAAGGTTCCTGGGCGTTTGTTTCGAGGCATATATTTCCGGGTTTGATGACTCATGGATGATATTGGATAGGAGTTATATAGGATGATTTTACATGGTTTACGAGGTTCTTATGAAGAGATATAGGAATGTTAGTAGTTGCGAAAGATAAGACTATGCGTATTGATATACCGGATCAGTTACGGTTAATGATGTGTTATAGATTTGAAGTTTGCAAGGTTTTGATTTAGTGTAGGTTGTTTGAGTGTAGGTTGTTTGAGTGTAGGTTGTTTGTCAGGTGATATTTCAGGGAAGGTTTACTTGTTATTTATTTAGATATTATTTATAGGATGGTAGTAATTTATTGTTAGGAGTTATATTTGATCTAGGCTTAAAATTTGTTTCAGTTAGATCGAATTTGTATTTAGAGAATTTTCTTGAGTATTGTCGTGGTATTTAGGAATTTTTACTGAGGTTTTCTGAGGTTTTACTGAGGTTTTCTGAGGTTCTTAGTGAGGTTTTTCATTAAGTCGCAGTAATTCTCACTCCGAGTTTTGACTATTCAATCGCTTTAATTCTTCTAACTGTTGCGCAGTTCTCCTCGCAGCTCTCCTCGCAGCTCTACCTCGCCCCACCGACGCATTTCCTCACAATTCCTACATCATATCCCGCGAACTCAAAACAGTGGCAACACCTCCATGTCACTTCAACAATTAACAGCTGAGTTATACAACTCCTTCGATAAACAAAATTATGAAAAATGTGATACTTTACTCGTACCTATTAAAATCGAACTCGTGAAACATAATTTATTAGTACCTTTAACTTCTAATACTCAAACCAATGATCAAATCAACGATTTAAAAATCAGTCAAAAAATCTTGGAAATTGGTGGATTATCTTCATTATTATTACACAAATATGATAAATTCGAAAACTACTATAGTCAATTAAAACCATTCTATTCCAACTCCAAAATTCATGCCAAAAAAGAACATAATACAAATTCTACAAAGATTATATCATTAAACTTAATTTACTTATTATCACAAGGTTTAATCTCCAAATTTCATATAGAATTAGAAAACCTTAGTTATTATCAACAATTTGATATATCCAGTGATAAATTCTTACAATTTCCAATAGATATTGAAAAGAATTTAATGGAAGGTAACTATATAAAGATTTGGAAATTATTAAATGATAAAACTAAATTACCATGTGAAGAATATTCCATTTTCCTTCCAACTTTAATTAATGCCCTTAGGTATGAAATTGCCAAATCTTTAGAAAAATCATATACTTCAATTCCAATAAGTAATTGTAAGAATTTACTTTATATTCCCCAAGAAGAAAGTGATAATACCTTTCAACAAGCTTTAATTGAAGATTTACAATTAGATTGGACGTTTAAGAATGGGTATATATTTTTTAATCAAGATGAAGATATGAAAGTTGATAATTCCAATAAGATTATAACTAATGTTTTAAATTATGCAGAGCAAATTGAATCTATTATTTAGTATATATATATAGATATATAGAGCATTTGTAAACATCACTCTAACGCCGTATAGAAGTTCTTATATGCTAAATTCAAATCATTTAGAAATTCTTCTATTTCATCTTTGGGTAAATCTGCCAGTAAATTATTCAACTTAATTAACCAATTCACTAACTTTGACTTACCTTGGAACTCAAATTTAGAATTGACTTCACTTAATTCATTTAGGTTTATCACTAGTTCTGATAATAATGGATGTAATTGGTCTCTGGTTTTATAATTCAATTTCAAAGCATCCATACATGTAATGAAATTACTAGTACATTCGGCAATTAATCTGACATTTTGATTCTGTTCAGGTGCTGGGGTTGAGATTCTACTTGCAGTTTCTGATCCTAAATCACTTTCTATGGTTATAGGTACTCCAATAGTTAAACGTTTCACGGCTAAGGGGCAATGTAAATTGAACTTATTGGTGAAATCAATTAAAAATGTATCGAAATCATTACCTAGGATCTTTTCACATTTTTCAAGCTTCAAAGGATCTTGTTTGAAATCTTTTATAATGATTTGATATTGATTTATTAACCTTAATGAAGTCAGAGTATATTTCTCCTTATCGGTTATATAGTCCTTTATGTATGAGTTCTCGATTAGTTCTAGGACTGTTATTATGGAATAGATTTCTGCAAAGGAGTTTAGTACTGATTTATCTATTGGTGATGTAAGTAGGGAAGATTTAGTTATTTCTTCATGATAATTTGTGGATGGGATGGTATAATTGGTTGTAGCAGTTGGGGCGTAACTAGGTAGTTCTGACATAATACTGTGTATGATAGTGTGAGGGTTTAGGAATACCGAGAGAATTAGTGGAGATTTAATGCGAGACTTAGTGAGAGGTTTAGACTAACTGTTCATGGTGAATACCATAATATTAAACCGTTATTCATTCATTAATCATTCTATATACAATTTAAATCATGTGCTTAATATCGTTCATATGGTTTAAATCATCTAGTACTTAATTCTTTCAACACACTTAATATCATTCCTTCTACTCACTAGTACCATAAATATCTCTAATCTCTTAATCTATATACTGACTATAGGTCAGTGGACTTCCGAAATTATCTATACTAAACCCTAACTTAACCCAATCAACCTTATTAAACTTATAGACTCTTAAAGGCTTTCTGAATCCTCTTAAAAGCTCATTACAATCCTTTATATTAAATGTGTTGACTAATTGATTGATCAATTCTTTACCGAAGATTTGATTAGCTATTTTACATTCATTTATTATCCAATTCAAAAGATATTCACTGGATTTCTTATTATAGGGACTCAAAATTATAGGCACTTTCAAACTAAAATCTTTACCATGGGCCAACTTTAATTTTATGAATATCTCATATCGTATAGAAAAGAGTTTGCCTGTATTGGTGAAATTCTGATAATGGGTCATTGGTATACCTTCAATCAAATTCATATTATATTGACGATGTTGATTATTCTTATTATTGACTTGGGCAGGGATATTTTCATTATCAAAGTAATTATACCTCTCTTCATCCATAGTTTCCTCGAATATTGTTAGGAAATCATTATTTAAAGGTAATTTGAAATTATAGTCCAAGGTTATTTCATTATTAAGGTTCAAGTTTGTGGTTTTTTCATCATTTAAAACTTCATATATCTTTATTTCTTTATAAGGGGGTAATCCTCCTTCATGACATTCTAAGATTTCTTTAATTTGAAATGTTACTTGCTTTAGTTTTAATTTTTGGGAAACATTATAATTCAATGAATTCTTCATGATCTTTAGCTTTAAGTTAAGCAAGTCTTTAGGTCCTATACATGATTCCTGGAGATGATATTCTAATATTAATTGTTGATCATTGGAGATCACCAGTTCATTAATCAGTTCAGTGAATTGTCTATATATAGGTAAGGAATCGTATAATTTGATTGGGATAGGAAATGATTCAAGGAAATTGATTTCATTATCAACAGAATCTCCAGCTGATACTTTGACTAGTAAATTATGAACGGTACTGGCATTCCAATTAAAATTGAACCCACTACTATTTATATCTCTTGGTAAAGGTATTAATATTGGAATATCAAGACCCAAAATTTGTTCAGCAAAGTTCCCAAACGAAGGATTAAATAAGAAAGGATCTTCATATATTTTAAACTCATGAGTTGAATCATTAGACCCAATTGTTGATGGAATACTAACTTTTTGTGTAGTACGTAATTCTATACCAACAGATCTTAAAGTAAAGGGTTGACCATTAATTGATCTGATTTGAAGTACTGTATCTATCCTGGGTACGGATCTTGCAACTCCGGGACTCCCTAGTACTATACTACTCTTAGTAGGTTGTAGAGAAACCGTTACTGGACATATGGTTTTTACCATGTTATGCTTAACGGTTAATGTAAACAGAAGATTTACCGCGATCTCGCGATGGTTTAGTTGTCAGTTACGCCCCCACCAGTAGACTCGTATGACCGGGGCGTAGAGTTTAGGAGATTAGTGCGATTTAAGGCTTTTAAAAATAGACACAATTTCATTATTAAGAATAGGGGAATAGAATAATAGGGGAGAATAGAATAGCCACATTCAAATTTTATAATATTAAATAGTCTTCTATTAATCAATCATCTATCACTTCTTTATTTACAACTCCATCTGATTAAGAGCACTGTCTGAAACTTATTCTAAAAAACATTTGGTATAACCTTATAAGGAATCTTGAAATCTTCTTTGAATTTAGCTTTATAAAATTTGTGGGTTTCACTAGCACTGATACAAAGATTTAAGACTACAATTAACCAAATTAAGCCATAATTTAATTTCAACCAGAAGAGGTTTTCACAGCTAATAAAGAATCTCCCAATAGCAGAATAAATAATGATTTCATCTAAGTAATGAGCTGAAGAACAAATTTCAAAGAATCTAAACGTTGGAATTGAATATTTCTTTAACCCAGCTAAATGAACATGATTTTGATATTGATCAATCAGATAAAAAGCAAAAATTGCAAACGTGAAATAATCAACAACTTCCAAATCGCTTAAAGTGTATGCTACGGTCTTATCTTCAATATAATAAGGTAAAGCCCCTAAAAATGAAATTAAAACCACAAATGTATAGAAAATAATACCAAACCCATAATGAAGGATATTCATTTTATTATTGGAAAATTTGGTTATGAATAAATTCTCATATAATCTTCTGAATGCTTGTGCTAATAAAAGCTTCAGGATAATTGATAAGAATATGAAGTTGGAGTCACTCAAAGTCTCTGTGACACAAAACCTATAATATAATGACTTGACGACTTCGTTAAGGGCTGGCCAATAGTTAAGTTGATAATTAATCAAGATACTTTGACTAACTAACAATAAAAAAACAAAGTAAATGTAATAGTGTTTAAAATAAGACTTTGGTACAGTATACTTTGTGAAGAACCTAGTGGTAGTAGCCAATAAATCTTCTTCTCTATATTTAGGCTTAGGGGCCTCGTTCTTACCATAGACTAATAAACCAGCTGATGATTCATTACCTTTAACGATAATGATACCTAAGATTATACCAGTCAAAATAATAGACAACCATTGTTCTAAATATAACTGTTGAGCAGATTCAAATAACGCAAAATATGAATCAGTGTATGAATGGACTAGATCACCAGCAACACCTTTCAATCTTTCAACCTTGGACTCTTCTGACATTTGTGGATTTAGAATTTATCACCCAGTCGCATGGCACTGATTTTTCACGGAGATACGAGAATTTCAATGTGGCTTTATCTATTTGACTGTGTTTGATTTTCTCTTTGATCTTTTAGGGATTTATATGGTGGAAGGTTTCATTGTTTAAAGGGCTTGGTTGACTGTGGGTGATTTCTGTATTAATTTGTAGTTAGATTAAACCCTTCATTCTCTAAATAAGTTAAGACTATCTGAACGAAAGTGTCATAGAAGATTTATTTAAAAACCAATAAGATAGCTACAATTGAACATAGCTACAATTTAACCCAATCATGAGAACAATTAAGAGAACTACAATGAAAACCTACTCTATATTATACATTATCTATTAATTTAACCCATGAATTTAACGACCGATATATTTCTTTTCCAATGGTCTAGCAATATTGAAACCAACGAAAGCAAAACCACCAGCTAATTCAAAACCAATGTCACCACCGAATTCTCCAATTTTTTTAGCAAGTGGGCCGACGTACCAAGCTTGATCTAAACCACAAACAGCACCGGCAACACCACAACAGAATGCAAAAGTACCAGCTAAACCTAATGGATGAGATTTTGGATCTTTATGGTTGACGTAATCATAAGCACTAAAATTACCTTTGTTATATATGAAATGTTCTGAAAGGGAAATAGCTTGATAAATAGCTAAATAGTAACCAATTAAATTCATAAAGTTATCAACAACTTCAGCGAAATGATAATAAGCTGGAATACAAATAGCTAAGGTAACAAAGTTACCAACAATAGTCCAAACAACTCTTGGAACTTTGATTAATGGTGACCAAAAAGCTTGAGCTGATAAAGCAATAGAATACATATTTGGAACATTATTAGCAATAGTTGATAAAGCTAATAAAACACATAAGAATTCACCAAATTTACCTAAAGATTTTTCAACTAAAATAGCATAAACTAAACCACCAATAGAATATTCATCATGTAATTCAGCCCATCTGTCATTAGTTAAAGTACCAGTGGCAGAAGCAGCACCTAAAATCATGGTGAAAACTAATGGGAAATATAAACCAGCATAAACACCAAAGAAAATTTTGTAAGAGTTAGCATTTCTTGGTTGATAAACAGTATAATCAGAAGCATAAGTAGTCCAACCAGTGGCAAAACCGAAAATAGTACCACCAAAACTTAAAACACCACCAGCGGTAGTAGCACCACCAACCATATGACCAGCGGTGAAAGTTTTAGCAATGGCTAATCTTGCAATGATAGCAATGAAAACTGCAAGATTTGGAACCCAAGACCATTTTTCATATAAATGAATAACGTGGTAACCAAAGAAAGTAACTAAAATAGTACCAACGATAATAATAAGACAACCGGCCCATGGAGGACAAGCTTGATTATTAACAATATGAATTAATTGAGCACTACTCATAATATTAACAGCACCCCAACCAACACAAGCAATAATGTTGATAAATGCAAAAATTCTCATGGCAACATTACCAACAAGGAATTTAGATAATAAAATTTGTCTAAGACCTAATTTAGGACCAAAAATAGAGAAAAAGGCAACACCTAAAACTCCTAAAGCATTAAAGAAGATAATAACTAAAACACATTGCCAAAAACTTATACCGAAAACAGTTATACCTAAAGCACCTAAAGCGTATGTAGCAATAACTAAATTTGCTGACAACCACATAGTAGCGGCATTCCATAAAGAATCACCGACTTTTTCTTCATCGGTAATTAATTCAACACCTTTGGTTTCGGCGTTTAATTTGGTAGCTAAAGTGTTGATGAAACCTAATTTGGTAGATGTGACTTCACCAGCATCTTCAACACTTTGTTCAGCTGAATTAAATGATTTTTTTTCAAATCCAAGTTCTTTTTCACCATCCATTTTGAAAAATTTTTCTCTGTGTACTTGAAACGTTTAATGCAAATATTTTAAACAAGAATAAATAAGGTTTCAACAAACTTGGTATATCAAGAGATTAACTTCAGATACTAATTAGATAAAAAAGGAAAGTAATCTGTTTATATAATTTTTTTTTTCCAAACCTATTTTCGCCCTATGATGAGGTTGCAATCTTCTTCCAATAATAATGCTTATCAGGCATAGAGCGTTGAAAATAAAAAGAAACAAAAAAAGAAATTTTCTCAAAAAAACGACATTTCTCACTAACAAAATGGCATTAAGGAGCCTCCAAAGGAAAATTTCATTGATAAGAGATCTTTTATATTCACCTTTTAAGGTAAGGATTCTTATCTGAAAACCCCGATTTTTTAACTGTCTACTACTTGTTAAAAAATATATTGTTATTTATGGTGATTGCCTTTGTTTTGCCTTGGCCTCCCTTAACCCCAGATTTGGGTTGCAAAATATGTCTATACTAGTTGAGTGTTGAGAAAATGATCCGAAGGAACAACCCTCGCTTAAAAATTGGCTGCAAATTTAATTGCAGAACATTTATGGCTGCAAATTAATTCCTCAAAAATGGGTTAATTGATTAATGTGATTATAGATTATCTTTAGGTTACTAATTAGTATCTAATTTTTTGAATATTTTCTTGATTGCCTATCATTTTTCAATTATCGCTATACACCGAGTCTTAAATGGGAAGGACACGACCAATTTACTCTCCACATGCCGACTTTATCTATCTACTGATCCGAATAAAGTAATGTAATAATTGTAAATCCTAATAGATTTAGCAAGCAACCAATCTCTTCAAGGCATTTCGATTGTTGTTTTCTAAAAATTTTTGAGGGAGTTTACGGGTTATGATCAATTAAATTAATCTCTTGATCCAATCTAGATTACTGGGATTTAGAATAAATCAAATCTTAACAGGCGTCAATTAATTACGATAGAAGTATCGAATTTTCATAAAGTCAAATAATAATCAACCGTACATGGAGTGGCACTTAGCGACTAGATAACATTTAAAATCAGGTCAACTCGTATTCCCGTTGACTCAAATCTGTAAAAATTATAGTCTTCAGGGTGCTGATCGAGGTACACCCTTTAATTTGAAGTTCATTTTGATAATTATCCTCATTTAGTTAATTACAGATTGATTGGTAACTGAGTGTCAATCTCGGCGGGCCCGCGGAGTGTACCCATATCATGAAAACCATCTTGAAATGTCGTAAATAACAAATGCACGTCAAAAAAATGCCTTAAACTAGTTAGGCTTCGTATATGTAAAAAATTACAATTCAAAATATGTTACCACCTTAATTGATTGAACAAGAGTTAAAATGTAATAGTTAACTAAGACTTTTAAAGTGTTAATAAACCAGAGTCAAAATTGACCTGGTGATTTATTCCTATGAAGAAACTTATAGAGAATTTCATGAATTGGCGCTGCACGAAAAATTCAGAATGAGAAAGGCAGGTAACGTACTGCAGGACTCGGAAATAATAACCCCAAGCGACGTTTTTAAGAAGGTTCTTTGTTTAGTCGAACTCGCAGGCTAATAAACTATGATCCATTGTTCTAAATACATATGTTATATATATCTATAGATATAATACCTGAAGATATAGGGCAAATTACACCTGGTAAAACTCTTCATATAGTACAATTGAGAATTTTTCATCAAGAGTCGTGTGAGAGTTGCAGGTAAGGTTATGCATATTTTCGATGTCAAATATGTACTTCAAATAGTCCATAAATGATTGGATGATAATCTTACTATAGAATGATAAATGCATATGTACGGATAAATGTAAGACCCAGGCGTAAGGTTTCTTAAACTCGGTGTTATATATGGATATAATTGTGTCACGCACGACTACTTCTTTTTGGCACCATATATGTTAGATGGTCCTCTTTTAATATGGTAGATACTTGGATCTAGTCAAGTTTGATTTGGGAATCTTTTTTTTTTTTTTCAATACTAGGGATTTCAGTCATAAAATATGAATAAACTATTGCATTACTTCGAGGAAATTCTCGTCATACTTACTTAGTATTTTAGTCAAACTAGCCCTTTTTTTAGATGAAATACCCTTTGTCACCCTGAGGCTTTTGATGGCTTTTGAGATAATAATATGTTTACTATCATTTATATCATTTAAGCAGTGTTGATATCATTGAATTCATATGTCAATATGTTACCGAGCTTCACCTTCTTTGATACCCACCTTCTACTGGAAGCTTCACCTTGTTTACTAAGATTACGATATAAAATGATATCTCATAAAAGTTTCCTAAATTCCGTAAACACTAAGGTCTTATATCAAAAGAACTATAGCCCCAAACCCCGTGTTTAATTATAGAAAATCTGATATCTTTATATCGTATTTAATCGACGGAAGCTTATCGGAATCATCAGAGCATAGTAACTCGGAAGTTCTACACGGAAGTGTCAAAGCGGGTACTAATTAGTCGTAAACTGACCGTTGCTTACTTCATCTTCTACCAAAGCCTGGAAATTTTGATGAATCAAAATCTTTTATATTGATATTGTAGAAACGGAAATTGAGCGGGTGTCCCACACGGAAGTGTCAAATGGGGTACTTTATCTATACTCGTAAATGGACCCGTAAATAAAAATACTTCAATGTTTTAATCTTCCATTGGTCAAATATCAATACAATTAGCTAATAATAGCCGGAAATAGTTCGAATTATCATTCACTTTCTAAACCTTTCTTGAGGCGAAGGAGTACATTTTTCTGCCTGTATAATAGAAAAATTATTAGTAAGGCATGCGATCCGCAACAAGTATAAAAGCTCCTAAAAACTCAAAACTATGGCTTCCAGAATAATATCGTCCAAGTTTTTGCACTTTTCAATAGCAAGACCAATTAGAAATTTTTCAACTAAAATGTCTCATAATATCACCTCTTATAGTTCACCAACTCCAAATGGTTATAAAGTCCATGTTCTCTTGGAATTATTAGGTTTAAAGTCCAATAATGAAAACATTGATCTTCTTGCCAATGTTCAAAAGGAACCATGGTTTCTTGAATTAAATCCTAATGGAAGAATTCCAACTTTGACTGATAAATCAACAGGTGTTACTATTAGTGAAAGTGGTGCTATTATGTTGTATTTAACTGATGAATATGATAAGGAAAGAAAATTCAGTTATGAACATGGTACTAAAGAATATTACCAACAGTTAGAAGTTCTTATGTTTCAAATGGCTGGTGTTGGTCCAATGCAAGGTCAAGCTAACCATTTCAATAGAGCCGCCCCAGAAAAAATTGAGTATGCTATTGATAGATACAAGAAAGAAACTGTAAGATTATACGGTGTTGTTAACGAATATTTGGTTAGAAACAAAGGAAGTGAATATCTTGTTGGACCACATATTTCAATTGCTGATATTGCAATTCTTACCTGGGCTATTTTCATTGACAGACTTGACCTTGATATGAGTCCATATCCTGAATTTTTAAAATGGCGTAAACATTTGCTTACTATTCCTGAGATTAAAAAGGGTTTTACAGTTCCTGTTCCTTCACCATATGTTCCTGAGAGTTTAGGAGTCTATGATGAATAATTCATCTCTGTTGTGTAGAGAAGTTTTAGAATTGTTTGTAGTTAATACATTGAATTTCAGTAGAAACGCGGGGAAATTGTTTTACGGGGTCTAAAGAGGCGTACAGGGTATCTAAAAACGAGTCTTAGTTGTCTCCTTAGTGTAGTTAAGGGAAAATAAGATCGGCTCTTCTAATATCCTTAATCTAGAAATTGTTTTGTTAAGATAATAGATGGAATGAAAAGGTGCATATAACTGACCTTCCATACATTAATATTATTATTGCGGCTTTTATAGTGAATTGGTCAAATAAAACCGTGAAAACAAAGTAAAACTCTTATTGACACGTTATAAAGGCACCAATGAAGGCAGAAATTCAGATCTGTCAATGTTAAGTTTTTTGCAAATTATCTTTTTAGGTTTTTCTTCAAGAACCAGGAGCATCCTTAGAATAATATAATCCCGAAAAGTAGAATAAGGAGGTTACGATTCAAAAATAAATGAATAAAGTTTAGATTAAATTTCCATATGGAAACCAATTGGCTGAACTGGGAAAGTATTACCTTGTTTCAGGGTGAATTTACCAAATAATACGTTTCGAGTTTGACTAGCTAAAGCTTGATTATTACGAATCTCATAACTTTTCATGAGGGAAACAGTTATTAAGATAGTTGCACGATGTTCCTATTTACTTTTGTGCACCTAGGGCATTACCCCGAATTTCCCGTGCCAGATATTCTTTCAATGGTTTCTCTTGAAGGTTGCAAGTTATTGTAATGTCTCCAATATTTCTTTCGCGACAATGTCTGTTCTTGAGATCTCAAATCTCAATTGATAAATTGTATATTTTTGTTTTGGAGCCATTTTCTTCAATATAATACCTTTGATTTAAAACCTTTTTGCATAGATTTGTTCTAAGTAACCACCTTTATTGGATAAGGTTTCTTTTTCATTCCTTTTACCATTTTTATCGCACACTGGTCCCTGAAAAGGGGGTTTTTGGGCTTGGTTACTCATTTTTTAGAGGAATGGCTTGCGCTTAGAAGTGGAAAGATTTAATTCAATTATAGCTTCTCTGTACTCTTCTTGAATGGAGGTTCGTTTTCTCGTATGACTGAAAGATTGTTAGGTTTATAGCGGGAAGAAAGGGCCTCTGTCATTAACCAAACGCTAAATCCCTTCTTTCGCAGCCATATTTTAAAACTTATCAAACAATCGTTCTAACTACACCACATACCACCTTTTCACTTTTTTGTATGTATATTTTCTAGACTGTGTATCTATATACCTTTGGGAATCATGTCGTGATTGTGAGGAGGCCATTAAAGGAAAACCCCTCATTGAGCAGGAACTTGTGGTAAGTAACTTAGAATGAACTAATTGAAGGATCTAATTGTCTGAAATACCTTTAATTTTATTCCATCTACTTTCTATGATATTAAATTACCATCGGACGCAAGAGTCATACGTTCGTAACTACGTACTCCATATAAATGTTGTACGCCTTGGAGGTAGTTGGTTGGATGGTGGAGCAATTTGATCTATTAACAGTCCTCCATCGATTGTTATACATGTAAATAACTGGCTAGAAATTTGTAATGATATATGTCTCTTTCAGTAAGTAATTCCAATTGGTAGCTGTAATCAGGCACTCCAAAAAAATATATTTGATTAAAGTACTATGAAGTTAGAAGGTTTGCAACAAGAATGTCGGAAAACACTTATCATTCAAGTCCCATTGGGCAAGTATCTAAGAAGAAAACTTTAGGTATGCCATTACCGATAGCACTGTTTCCCTAGTTAAACTGGTCAGGAGACTGCGTAGTGCTTGGGCGAAACTCTCGTGCTGCAATCTCTTTTTTTTCGCTACTTGTCGCCTGATTACCGTTTGGGTGTGGCTGCAACCCATCGCCGGGTCGAATCGTTAATTTAAAAGGCTTATCGTATTGTTAAACTACATGTATAAATATTTGTCGAGACGACTAAGAAGGTTATTACGGGTCCATTGTGCAGTATTTAAGTAATAGATCCGACCACTCTACTACCCAATATTCAACCCAGCTACGCTCCTTACTAAGTTACCTTACTAAATTTAGGTTCCTGTATGTAACAGAAAGGGCTCCTTACCGAATAAGGGTATTTACTACGATCACGCAACTGATAGAGAAATATGATGTTATTATTTATTATCTATACCCTAACCAGACCTTGCTGGTGCCCAATCATAATACTATTCCAGTATATAGGAGACAACTCTCCGTAGACTACACTAACTCAGTTAGCTGTAGTAAATTCGAAATCTTCCGAGTCAATGCTATTATCTAAGCCATATATCTAAACGACGATAAACACCTTTAGATTTTATTAAATAAAGCCCTAGCATTTATGGTCCCCCTGAAGTTTTGCTTGTCGATACTTTCTTTATATGATAATACAAATGGTAAAGTGGTTGAAATGGCTAAGTAACCCAATAAAAAGACTGAAGTAGGGGTTAATGGGTTGGCAGCTTTTATCATTGTTAGTTATATCTCGTGTATTTATTTAATATTCTTTTACGTGTTTTATTTAACGTGTAAGTTATTAACGTGTTTGAATTCATTTAACAGGATTTCACTTTATATTTATAATGTAATCGGAATTACTAAAGTCAGATCATAACACTTCCTGTATAGACAACTGTGGGATAATTTGTAATCGTACAACTTTTTTTTAATGTGAGTTACCCGCCTTGAATCCCGGTAGTGCTAGCAATTTTCTCGTAGAAAATACAGCGTCACCTGTAGTAACTGGCACCCTTGTAAGAGTGTATAGGGGTTTATACGTGCCAAAACTGACCTAGGGCAATTGTTTTAAACCAATGAGGAGAGGGCCTTATTGTTAAAGGAAATAAACTTCCATATCTTACTCCCCTAAACAACCCACCTAAGATCCGTACAACAATTAACACCTCTCATGGTTTCCACTGGGCCTTTATGACGTTATACACAATGTGGGATTAGAATGCCTAAGTGGGTTAATTGTGGCTAGCCTTGGGCCTGACTGTTTTTTTTGTGCGGACCTCTAAACGATAAACGATTTTTATACACTCCTCGCTGCTATAACCAATCGCTAAAATGTCCCCGTTGGAAGTGTTACAGATGATAATATGTAAATAAACAAATAATGGGGATGGTTAGGGCAATGCTTTATGTGAGCTGATTAATCAATTCATTGAGCTTATTAATAATTTCAGTTACTTACTAATAAAAGTAGGCTGTTTACTATAGTTCAGATAAACATTCAATTATCGAATGTTTTAATGTTTATATTTAAATGCAATGTTACATAGAAATCTTTGATGTATTGTCAACAAGATATAAATGAGAAACTCTTAGCTAGGGAGTTGCTAACAATGTTCTTAACCATAGCAATGGTAAAGAAATCAAACGCTCTACTGTCCCTTATCAGGACTTAATCATAAAGCCCATAGTTTATTGAAGAATCAGGGTTTAAACCTTAACCGTTGATCGTGGCTCATATGACCTAAAAAGGAGTGCTTTATCTTTATTCGGCTGCGGGGATAAATTACTCTTATAGGCTATTTTTTAGATAGGAGTCGTGGATTGGAATTCCAGACTATCAATTATAGATACACATGATCTTATTGCACTGTTCTTTATTTTCAATAACCCAACATTCCTCTGAATCAATTCATTTAAAGTTTAGCATTTGCTTAAAAATACAGGTGTTCAATGTTTTGTTGAGTTTGAACTGTTGAACAATCTAATCATATTGTACCTGATTAATATGTGACAACATGTGTCATAAGGGAATCTTAACTATGAATGATTGTTATCGATTAAGTAAATCTCTTGATTCAATTGACCATTTTGGCTAAGTAATTAACAAAACTGGCATCCTATTGTAAGTTCTATTGTTGGAATCTATTGTCGCAGGTAACTAGTCACCTAATTCCTCTTTGCAACAGATTATTAGGTCAAGACAATGCCTAATTGAGTTAGGGGATTCAATTTTAGTACTCAATCATACTTTGCTTGAAATGGTCCAGATTCAGGTATTCTTAGGCTTTAGTTGTTATTTAAAATATGACCTGACTACCTGATTTGTGTCTGAGACTCACAAATAAGGTTAGCTTGTTCCAAATGAAGCATACCCAATAATTTAATATACATGAATTTGCAACACCTATAGCTATTCTTAAAACTTCCCTTCTTCCTTTAAGTCTTTGTTTTTTCTACCACATCACATATCCGGGTCAGACCACTTGAGGTAAAAAATATTTTGTTCCGATTTTACACACTCAGCATTTCATTTCACTCTGTAGGCAATCGAAGCAGATGCCGGGACAAATTAGTCTTTCTGCATCTTCCATGGAACTCGCTGTTGCTAAGAAACCATCAAATGTACTAAAGGCAATAAGTCTTAACAAATTTCTTTTTTTCGTAATGGTGGCTAAGGTAATGGATGCAAAATTTTGTAAATCTTGATACTCGAATATGCAATATTTAATAAAGTATATGGGATTAGCCTTTCGTATATCATATATTCCATTGTTGTTGCATATTATTCCATTGTTGAATAAGAACCAAGATTAGCAAAATGTAATATATTAGACTTCTAACAGAATTCATAACCTTGTAGTAAACTAGACCCTGATGTATATTGATGAGTGGCTGTTTGTTAGATAAAGGACAAATTCGGAAAGACTTTCTCGGTGTTTAACCCTCTAAATTCGATAGTAATTTGCATCTGTTTGATTTTTTAAAATGGCTAAACCATTGTGGATCAGCATCAATTCCGTAGGAGGATAGACTCTAGTAAGATCTCTTATGAAATATGCAACCGCTCATCAAATATGCAATCTCTCGAATATGCATACTCTAAGATAAAACCATGCAAACAGTTTTGTTGAGGAGATACGAGATCTTACAAAACCAAGTTATCACCTTGTAGATCAAAAGTTAAGTTTATTCATAATATTAGATAAATGAGTTTATTATATACACTAAGTTAAACATACAATCAGATGAAGGCATCTAAGTAATTTTACTGAAATTGTCATACGCCTCATATACTACAGTCAGAGTTTAAATAAAGCATAGAAACTCTTTCTATTAAGCTATTGATTTAAGATTATGCATAAATGATGCAATATTCTAACTGCTCCACGTTCTCTGTTACAGGTTAATGATAAAAATATGGAGGGATTTTATAATCATTCAAATCTCATTCAAATCATCACACTTTATTAAGCGTTTGAGATATTAACATGATACTCAAAATAAACTACTGAGCATTATTACAAGCAAGCTTTCAATAAATAAATGCAAGGCTTCAAATCCCCATATCTGAAATCAAGTCTAATATTCTTCCCCATTATTCACCTTCTAATGTTCGTATCATGTCTAATCATACCACAAGTTTACTGATAACTATAAAGTCAGATTTTACTCACTTAACATCAAAGAAAATTCCGGACTGAACTTTAATTAAGTTTATTTTATTCATGCAAATTTTAGTAAATGTATGAAGTGTTTTATGCTTTAGAAACCTGCTAACTTCCTAAAATACAGCATATCTCGGGAACTTTCTTTTTGACTTACTTCGTAAGTATTTGATAGCTAATGATGGAATATGAGAATTTCGAATCTAAATCTATAACATCTTCAAGAGGATCGGACTACGGAAATATTACTAGAAAAGGTAACTAGAGAGATTATGACTCTTTATCGATGTATGATTGGCGTAGTTGTACTAAACTCAAGATTTCCCTATTTAGAAGAATGGAAATATTCCAGCCCTAATAAGAGAAGGATATGGAATTCAGTTCACAAATGTTTCTTTTTCCTTTCTTGCTCGAAACTTAGGTCTAGTATAATTCTGAAACAAGAATATTAATAGATAACCCAACGTTAGTTTCATAACCGTTTCGAATTATTATCTAAAGTGAAACACCAACTAGCTCTCTTAGTATTAATAATAAAAGTGATGACAAAATGCCTCAGTGAGGCAAAGTAAATAAGACATCATGCATGAGTGATGTATGGAAGGTATGGAATTCTTCGGAATGCAATAAAAGATCTGCATCCACATTAAGCTCAATCGCGTTAAAAATAACTTAGCAAGATGGTCTATCTACAAGGATGAATTTTGAGTTTCTATTGTTTAAATTGTATAATCACGTTATTATCAATTTCTAATTACAGGTGACCATATTTTTTTTCAAACGCCTAGTCGCAAAGGAGGCTTGCGAGTGAGGCTTACGAGGCTTACTGACTAAACACGGCTTCATCTAGAATTAATTTTTAGAATTATGTGGGGCGAATCTTTCAGTCCATTCTTCCGTGCGCCGCCTTCTCGCGAGCAACGTGACTGTTGGGTGATTGAATTGGTCTCAACATAAAAAAAGATTTGCATGCTAATCGTTATTCATATAGTTATTTATTTTTAGTATCTTTTGGTAAGATTATCAAAACCTATATCCAAGGATCTTTTCACAAAGATATGCTCAAAAGTAACCTAGAGTAAATGACGGATACGGAAGTTTTCTATGATCACGTTGTCAGTTGCCTCAAGAAAACTTCGCTTATTTTCCAGTGTATTCGAAAAATAATGAGAATACCCGCAAGCTTCTAACTTTATATACGTTTTGGGATTTAAGTATAATCCAGGCTTATTTTTAATCTTTAAATAATTACATGCATATATTGGTCAAATATACAGGATCTTTGTATCATCAGTATCATCTATAATATTTTATTGTTTATTTTCCAATGGGAACTGGTAATGAAAATATGGCATGTATACATCAACTGTTACCTCTACAACCATGTTAGTAGATCAAATGGTTTTCTGTGATGACCATTAACACTTTTTAAGCAGTCGTGCTTTGCAGTTTGTATTACCTCATAGTTCCAAGCCCAGCTTCTGCGAAGATCTAATCCAGACCAACTTCTATTGCATCTATTTCTCCTTGCAGATCCTAACACACATACATGATCAAAAACAGCAAGTCTCAACAGCTTGCAGGAATATACTCTTGTCTTGCGACGAATAAGGCAATTAGAGAAAAAAATAATTTTACGAGTCAACGGCTTCTCCATACTAGAAAAATAAAATATTAGCCTAATTAGTATTTTTTAGATAAGTGATGTTAATTTTAATTAAAAAAAGAAATTAAACTTCAGATCAAAGTCAAGATTCTTAGTAAAAGAAATTCTAATCGCCGAAGTTTCAACATAAAACATCATGATGAAATCAAGAACACTTATCCCAGGATATGCTAGAGAAAGAATTACGAAATAAATGGAATTATGGTTATACTCTAACCCTTTCATTATACTTGTCAGCCCCCTTGCTCCCCCCTCGTTGTTGATTTTAAGGTGAGGTGATTTACTATAAAATATAGTTTATGGAAGCGCTGTACATGTGCCTTCTCATTAGTTCAATCTCGGCGAAATATGAAGATACCAGGGTTACCCTCACTATTAGTGCCATTGAAAGACTGACTTCTAAATCTAGGAGATTCTCATCTCACTTCTTATGCCCGTTTTTTAACCGATCGTTTTCTAAACAGGAACACCTTATAACCAAGCATACTAATTCGTATGTTGTTGATTAGTGATCTGTTCTGAACTAGATGCACATATTTCATAAAAGATATTTTTAAAGAAAAATTTTCTCTAAATCCCTTTATGTAATTAGAGATGAACCATTTAAGTAACCTTGCAGAAATCCGGTGAGCATTTATTCCATGGCGTTAAGCGATGTGTATTAATCCTGCACATACGGTTGAATTTTTAGCTAATATTTTTTTTCATGTATAAGCTACATGGTTAAACCCAAGAAAAATCGAACGATCTCCTCAACAGAGTAAAAAATATGTAATTCTTATGCGTAACTTATTAATCTTAAAAAGTTTTCATTATGTATCATGGGTTAAAGGATGATTTTTAGGTCTAGCTCTAAAAGGTATTTCCCTTTTGCCATCTCTTCTTTTCTTTTCCATGGCTTTCTTCTTTTTGATATATAATTGGGAACTTCCCCATATCTAGGGTCTATAGATTTAATAAAAACTTTATAATTTAAAATGCAATTTGTAAATATATTATCGGTCATTGCATTAGCTATCACAACACTAGCTACTGATATCAATAGTGATACTACTATAGATGGTGGTAGCAGTCGTGGTGGTGTTACCACTGATTCTTCTGTAGTAGTAATTGAATCTGGCAAATATTATTACTTAGATCATCAACAAAGTGTAACCTTAGGTGGATTACAAGTTAATAGTGGTGGGGCATTATACGTTTCACCTCCAACCTCAGATTTTTGGCTGACATTTACTGTGGCTATCTCCGGTAGTGGAACTATCAATAATGGTATAGTAGCCATTGATCAAACCGCGTATGGTTATAGTGAAAGTTTAAGTATCACATCATCTACTTTTATTAATAATGGAGACTTCTTCTGGTATGGTAATGACCAACAAGGTACTCCATCTATAACTATATCATCAAGTACCTTCACTAACAATGGTTTCATGCAATTTGCTCAAAATTATAGAAATTCTGGTACTGTAAGTTTAGGTTCTTCCACAGTCCAAAACACTGGTACTTTATACTTTAAGAATATTCAATATAGAGATACTACTGATATTACTGGTACTGGTTGTATTTATATTGATGATGATGCTACTGTTGTCGTTGCTCAACAAAATGGTGGTACTTTAAGTACAGGTCAAACCATCTACTTAGGTTCTAGTTCTTCTGCACTTAAGATTGATGGTGCTGATTCCCAACGTACTTATAACGTTGCTGGTTGGGGTAATGGTAATATTATTGGTTTTGGTAGTGGTTGGATCCCTAGTTGGTCTTATGATCCTGCTACAGGTGTCTTAACTGTTGTTTTCAATTCTAATACATTTCATATTAATGTTGGTTTGGGTTATGATCCAGCAAAGATTTCTTTAACTGATGCTCTCTATGGAGGAAGTATTGGTAATTATGGTCCTGTTGGTTTTACTTATAGTGGAGCTCCAGTTAACACTGATAGCTCAAAGTGTGTTGTCAAGACTCTCCCACCATTCCCAGATTCTAGTTCTTATACTAGAACTTCATCATCAACTTCAACTTCATCAACTACTTCAACTTCATCAACCACCTCAAGTTCATCAACTACTTCAACTTCATCAACCACTTCAAGTTCATTAACTACTTCAAGCTCATCAACCACTTCAAGTTCATTAACTACTTCAAGTTCATTAACCACTTCAAGTTCTAGTTCAGCTTTTATTTCAACTAAAGCTTCTTTATCTAGCTCAACTGAAGCTACTGAATCCAGTTCAAGTAAAGTCGCTGAATCGAGTTCAACTGAAGCTTCTTTATCTAGCTCAAGTGGATTTAGCTCAAGTGAAGTTGCTGAACCTAGCTCAGTTGAAGCTACTGAATCTAACTCCAGTGAATCCAGTTCAAGTGAAATTGCTGAATCTAGTGCAACTGAAGCTTCTTTATCTAGCTCAAGTGAAGCTACTGAATCCAATTCAAGTGAATCAAGTTCAACTGAAGTTGCTGAATCTAGCTCAGTTGAATCAAGCTCAGTTGAATCAAGCTTAGTTGAAACTGAAATTTCAGATTCTACTTCAAGCTCAACTTCAAGCTCAACTTCAAGCTCAACTTCTACTACAAGTACTACCCTGAATCGTGTCCTTATTCCAACAGAAAGAGGTATTCATGTTACAACTCCTTCAACAATCTTAACTGTCACTTCTTCTATTGAATCAAGTTCTACTTTAACTACCTCAAGTGAAATTCAAAGTGAAATTCAAAGTTCAGGTGAAGTTGCTGTATCTAGCTCAGCTGAAGCTACTGAATCCAGTTCAAGTAAAATTGCTGAATCAAGTTCAACTGAAGCTTCTTTATCTAGCTCAAGTGGATTTAGCTCAAGTGAAGCTACTGAATCTAGCTCAGTTAAAGCTGCTGAATCTAGCTCAGTTGAAGCTGCTGAATCTAACTCAAGTGAATCCAGTTCAAGTGAAGTTGCTGAATCTAGCTCAGTTGAAGCTACCGAATCTAACTCAAGTGAATCCAGTTCAAGTGAAATTGCTGAATCAAGCTCAACTGAAGTTTCTTTATCTAGTTCAAGTGAAGTTGCTGAATCTAGCTCAGTTGAAGCTACCGAATCTAACTCAAGTGAATCCAGTTCAAGTGAAATTGCTGAATCAAGCTCAACTGAAGTTTCTTTATCTAGTTCAAGTGAAGTTGCTGAATCTAGCTCAGTTGAAGCTACTGAATCTAACTCAAGTGAATCCAGTTCAAGTGAATCAAGCTCAGTTGAAAGTGAAATTTCAGATTCTACTTCAAGCTCAACTTCAACTACAAGTACTACCCTGAATCGTGTCCTTATTCCAACAGAAAGAGGTATTCATGTTACAACCCCATCAACAATCTTAACTGAAACTTCTACCTTTGAAACAAGTTCTAGCTTAATTACCTCAACTTTAATAGTTGCCCCTAGTGAAACTGAACTTGAAAATGAAACTTCAACTTCAACTACAAGCTCCACCCTGGCTCGTGTCGTTACTCCAAGTGGAAGAGGTGTTCAGGTTACAACTCCATCACCAATCTTAACTGAAACCACTTCTAGTTCCACTTTAGATTCAAGCTCATCAACAACTTACCAATCATTATCATCTTTCATTCCTTCATCATTTATTACCTCATATGCATCATCAGGCTTCAGCTCATCTGAAGTATCAAGTTCAACTGAATCTACTTATTCAAGTGAAGCTTCTGGTTTAGCTAATACTGAATCCTCATCTGAAGTTTCCTCATCCACGGAATTATCTTCTTCAGCTGACGTTTCTTCCACCAAAGCTTCCTCCAGTGAGCAATCTTCTGTTACTGAATCATCAAGCTTTATTGATGTCTCCTCATTAGAGTCATCCAGTTCATCAACATTAGAAATCTCATCTACTGAAGTTTCATCCTCAAGTGAAGTCTCAAGTGAAGTCTCAAGTGAAGTCTCAAGTGAAGTCTCAAGTGAAGTC
>JAJMJG010000030.1:0-124783 GCA_030563485.1 Yamadazyma lessepsii | reverse complement strand
ACCAGGGAAATAGGTAACGGAAAAATCAATGGAAAATTGGAAAAGGTTAATGGGAAGGTTAACGAAAATGGTAATGGGAAGGTTAAAGAAAAAGTTGATGGGAAGGTTAAAGAAAAAGGTAATGGGATATATAATGGGAAGATTAAAGAAAAAGGTAATGGGATATATAATAGAAATAATAATGAATTAAATAAGAAGAACATCAATGGTTATAATTATGATCAATCCACTAGTTTACAATTGGGAGGGGAGATTGAGTATATGTTTGATAGCAAGAAATACTTTATTGAGAAAGTCAAGTTTCAAAGTAAGTAGTTATGTAGCAAGCTGTCAAACTGGCTATGTTTAATATAATATATGTGAGTTATTTTCAACGTTAGTGTGGACGGTTAAAGCTAAGAGATTTCTCTGGGATTTAATTAAGTAAAGTGACCCGTACACTTTGTTGGTTGTCCGTATTGACTGTGTTTTGTGACTAAATTGATTTTCTGCTACAAAATTTTATATCCTAAAGCGAGAATTCTCACTTTTATTTTCGAATTTCTTATATTATCATAGCGTAATTTCTTATACCAAATATACATTTCTTAAACTATATAGTGACTTGTGTCATTTATCTCACGAATACTTTTTATGATAACAACGGAATTTTCAGTTTGCCGTACCGATTTTTAAGTTGAAGCAGTGAATTGTTTAATTGTAATGAGAGAATTTTAGATTGTAAGGGTACAATATCCTGTCAACGTAGGTGCGGTTTTTAAGTGGGATTAACTGTATTAAGTCCAGCGCTGCGTATTGGTAAATACAGTGCGATAAATCTGCTTATAATGGCAGTAAAGAGATTTCTTATAGTTTTCAAGGTCATAATCAACCCCTTAAAGCATTTTGTAGTATCATATTTAATACATAGAAATACCTCTTAACGCCCTGATAATAAAAACTTCTATAAATGTGTATTTATCCTAAAGATGTCCTATAATCAATTTTCAGTATCAGGTAAAGGATGAACCAATTCATCACCATCACCTCTTAAATCAACTTCACTTAAACCAATTTTAGAACCAAACTTTTCGAATCTTTTTACATATTTAGTCTTTCTTTCATCAGCAAGTTTAATTAATTCGGGCCAATATTTTTGATGGTCATATTCGAAATTAACTTCACCACCAAAATCTTTATCTAAATGTTCAATTGGAACATAATCTGGGAATGGTTGGTCGAAAACCAATTTTTCTCTAGTTAAAGGATCAATGAAAGGATGAATGATTTTTAAAAAGGTCCATCCTAATAATGGAATGTTAGTTAATAAAGCTTTACCTAATCTTTCAGGATAATGAGTTTGTAAGATATGTAAAACTTGTCTACCAGTACCAATTGGAGGGATTTTACCAGTAGAAATTCCAACATCACTTTGTTTGAAATCAATTAATAATGCTAAAGAATCTTGACCAGAAGGCATGAAATCAATAACTCTTTCTAACATATAAACAACGTGTTGAACTTGACTTATAGATGGTTTAGTATTTTGTCTACCAGGTTTTAAATATAAACAAGGTCTGGCGTCATTATCATAACCTAAAATAATTTCTTTACCAGTTTCATTTTCTGGAGCAACTAATTTACCGTTGACTTTATTATCATCTTCATAGTTTCCACTAATACCAAATTCACGTCTCCAACTAAGAGTTAATTCTATTCTTTCAATACATTCTTTAACGTGCCATTTAGAGGCTCTTAAATATCTCAAGAAACATTCTCTAGTTAACCAAGCTTTTTCACTATCAGTTAACTCAGTGAAACCATCATGATGTTTCAGCTTTTGTTCTTGTTCTGTATGACCGACTTTTAAATCCGGGTTGGTAAAATGTCTATAAACTTCCATATATTTTCCCTCTTCTTCCGTAGTTAAAACATGAGGTTCAGGTACTACTGACTTGGACATTGGTGTCTTAAAAGGGACGTATACCTTTTCACCAAGGTTGGCTTGGTTATTTAAATTTTGCTTAGATTCCTTTCTTCTAAACATATCCTATTTGAATATTTCTAATATTATACACGTATCTATGACTATTATTAAGTATTTTTCTCAAAGCATATCGGGTTCGGGTTTTACTTACATTCATACGCGGTTCCTGTATATAGGCGTTTAGCCTCCGATGAGACTATTGCGTTTGAGGTTCCTAGTTGAGGTGTTATCAGTCATGTTAAAGTTAACAGAAATAGCAGTGCTTAAATGTTTACGACATATAAATCATATTACTGATATTGGAACACTACCTTATCATTTAGTGAAGCCAATATTGGGTAAAATGTCCGCAAAACAATTGAATCAAATAGAATCAAATAGTCCTCATATAAAGCCTTATAGTGATGAATTATGGTTGGATTTAATAAAGAAAGATTTCCCTAATAGACCAATACGACCTAAAATTGTTAATACCAAAATGGTAAATAAGACAATTTATGAAAATTATGTTAAAGAACAGGAAGATTTCCGTAAGGATTCTACTGAAAGGTTAAAACAAATGACGCAAAGATTAAAGTATGAAAAGTCTGCTAATAGTGTTATAGAAGTGGAACAGATATTAAGAGATCCAATAATGAAACCTTATAGGGGTAATAAGAATAGTATTTTGAATAAAGCAAGGCGAGAGTGTCTGAATAGGTCATTAATGTTTCCAGGTAGAAAGAGGGATACTAGGCCAATAATTAGACCCATACGACCCCCAACCAGTGTTTTAAAGTCCCCGACAGTTCCTTCAAAGAATGAAGTTAAAGGGTCATTCAAAAGAAGTACTGAAGAGGGTCAGCCATTCAATGAACCAAAGTCACCGAAATTGCCTCACACTAAAAGCTCACCAAAGAAAAAGGAAATAGCTTCGATTTATAAAATAACTAAGCCTTTTAAATCTTCAGCTTTTATTCAAAGAAGACCAAGACCTAAAGAAATTTCTAGAAGAGATACAAAGGTTCAGGGAAAAGTTGATAAATCCGATGGAGAGGATATAAAGCCAATAAAATCACTGGTTTTTCATTAATGAATATTATCATTGATTTTTCACAGGTAAAATTCAATAAAATCATTGATTTTCATTAGTCAAACCCTCCAAAAGCATAATCTATAACAACTACATATACATAGATTTATTAATATTTAATGCATAATGACTACTTATTCTCATTTAATTTCCTTCTCTTGTTACTGTCTTTCTTATAATTATTGGCTAATACATTATTCTCCTCATCCTTAGAATTATCATATAAACATTTATTATCATCAAGAACAATTGTTTGTTTATATGAATTTATTCTTAACCTTCCATTTACCAATACTGATTCAGCATTATCAATGAACTTATTGATATAATTACTTCGAAGACCTAAAGTTTCAAAGAAATTAATTATGTTTTTAAATGTTCTTAGATTGATTGGGTTTTCTGCCCCACTTGATATCACAAGTCCATTTGACCTTGTAGCTCTTATCAATTGGATTAAATTAGAAATCATCAATTTACGTGAATTGGATGATTGAGATGATATTAAAGGTCCATAACAAATCTCAAATTTTATACCTTTATCTAACCCTTTCCCAATTATTTTATGCTTTAAATAGAAATTCAACTTTGTCTCCAACGCTATTGAAATCAAATCGATATTCAAGTTGATAATTGAATTTTGAAGAGATTTTTCATTCAATGGTTTAATGGCGATAATATCGAAGTAATTCTGATACTTATTAAGATTCACAAGCTTAGAAGAATCATTAACAATTATCGTAAGCCTTGTAAATATCTTCAATCCTGGATATTTCTTAACATCTATAAGTTTAGACACTTTTATAGGATTTATTGATGATGTATCATTTGTAGGTAATTTCACCGATTCGTCAATTTCGAAATTTATAACTTGGTTCAAATATCCGAAAGAATATGATGTGATGATTGTATTGGATAAATTAGATAATTCAACTGCCGTTAACTCCTCATAACTCAGTTTGGGCCATTTTATATTGAGGTCTGTCATTAACAAATTTGGCATCTCGAATGTCGTAGAAGATACTATTTACCATCATTGATGTCGCATCCATACTGATGTCGGATCATGTTTTTGCCATTGCCACTAAAGCGACTATAAATTCGCATCATTCCTCTATTTGGGTGGTAATATATTTGTAAGATAAGGCCCTTTAGAAAAGGTTTACAAGTATTAAATATTCATTTAGACAATAAGAAACATTTATAAATAAAATAGACTTTTTTTTGAGAAATTTTGATTGAATTTTAACATATATAACATTACCTACAGTACAAAACAATGACTAACGATTTACTAGTAGAAAGAAATATCGATAACAGTTTAATGGATATCGGGAAGAATTGTTCCAAATGTAATCAATTAGATTTCTTACCTGTTATTTGTGAATATTGTAAATTAATATTTTGTGAGAATCATCGTAAACCTGAACAACATCAATGTAAGAACCTTCCAAAAGATAGAATCAGAAGTCCAAGTCCTGAAGGGCCTACAGCTGCTTCATTGTTTCCTAATAGAGATAAAGATAGACAACGTATAAACTCATTATTAAAATCACCAAAACCAACTAGTATTGAAACTCAGTTCAGAGTTGGTGATATTAAGGTAGGAGCCATTTCTAAATTGAATAAGTTTCTAAATATTCAAAGACTAAAACATAAGAAATTCTTCGATAAGAAAAAAGTTAACCCTGTAGTGGAAATGAGTAGTTTAAGGAAAGTTGCAAAAGGTGATAGTAAAATCAAACCAGAGGAACGTGTATACATTTGGTGTCTTTATATAAATGTAGCTGAAGATGAATTAGATAAGATTGATGTACAGAAACAAAGAAAAGGAATCTTTGTTAACAAAAATTGGTCCATTGGAAAGATTTTGGATTACATAAGTGATGAATTAAGAATTAAAAATAATAATAATAAAACTAATGACGTGAATGAAAGATTGAATATTTTTAGAATAGTAGACGACAAACCAAGTTTGTTGAGTAATAGTAATAAAGGGAAAGATGTTAAGAATAGTGAAGTTTTATATTTAGTAAGGGGTAGTTTAACTTAGCTGCAGTGTTTTCAGGATGAATAACACACCCTTCTTAAATTGATATCGTATCATAGAATATACAGACGTTTATATTTACCTCCTTTTTCATTAGAGATAAACCTTATAGAATAGTTCTGGTATTAAGTTAGAATCAGGTTAAAGAGAGAGAAGTTACTTCAAAAAGAGTTTCTTGATAAAGAGACCCTTGGTTTGAAAATCAAACAGGCTGCAAATTTAAACCCATTTCAATATACGCAAAGTAGTATTCAATATTCCAAGCAATGCTTCTCTATATATTTACAAAGAAAACCTCTTTTGTTCTGTTATACTTACGTTTTTAATCATTCAGTGATATTGGTAACCTTAGGTTTACGATATAATTTTTAGAGGGAAACAAATTTATTTTATTTGGTTGTACGCAGTTTTGCTTCGTTCGATATTTTTACTTTTTACCACGATATTGGTACTAGCGATAGAGCGATAATCACTATTTTTGTACGAGGCATTAACTTTTTTTTTATAATTTATAATAAACGATTCTTTTATATAGATAATAGCATAATTAAAATCTCTTATGAAAGAAATTGAATTGTTGATAAATAAAACTTTCATTTCCTTAGACTCTATCATTTATATTTAATCAACACACATCAAAATTATAGTAGAATCCTATTGAAAAGAGATAAAATCGATATCCCAATTATGAAGGTGTGTTATGTGTGAGGTTTTCCGGGGATGGTGAGCATAGAATGTACCTGGTTGTTATGCAATCAAACGCAAAAGCACTATTGATAGTTTAATTTAACATATGCTTAAACTATTATAACCTTAAACGAAAATAGTAATTATAATCCAATATCATAAACTTTATCAAATAACACGGCGAGATTGTAATCAATTTGGTTGGCTAGATAAAGAATACGAGTTTAAAAAACAATAGAGCATGAAAGTATTAGACGCATTCATAAATTTAAACGCATATTATAAGCGCTCAAGTTAAGCGTATCTGTAATGCTTAAAGTAGATGAATCCACAATGTACCAAGAAAACCACGTTCAATACATTTTGACGCATGCAATCTATATAATTATGTAACATTGGAAAATGCAAAGTATCAATGATTCTAGAGGATATATAATGCTACCATTCAATTGACTACTGAAAGTCCATTGGTATTATTAAATAACTGTAAATCTTTAATAACAGCCCTACGGCGTTGACACGCCGACCGCAGCCTTAACCTTGCTTCCCTCCCGTCTATAACACCTCTGAGGCAGGCTCGTCTCCTATAAATTTCTTTTGTGGTCGTCCATCCCTCAATCTCAAATTTTTCATTTTGTGTTGGACAAAGGCGAACAAACATCACACCGGTTGAGGATTGAGTTCTAGATCAGATCTAACAGGTCATTAACTTATTAAATTACTCCTCAGAAGAATTCAGTTCATATAACCAAATATATACGTTGGTTAAGTCTTATTTGAACTTGAACTTGTCATTTATTAAATATTATACATTATAGTTTTGTGGTCATTAACTACGAGACTAAGTTAACCTTATGACCACTAGAGCTCAATTATCAACAAATCCTGCTGCTTTAGCTGCTGTAGCTGCAACATCGAACTCCAATCAAAACTTGAATCAACCTTCGTCTTCAATGAATAATTTACTACCTTCCAGCAATCATCAAAATACCAATTCCAATGGATCAGCAGGTAATTCTACTAGTAACAGTAGCGTAGTTGGTTTACATTATAAAATTGGTAAAAAGATTGGAGAAGGTTCCTTCGGAGTTATATTTGAAGGGATTAATATAATAAACGGTGTCCCAGTTGCCATTAAGTTTGAACCAAGAAAGACTGATGCTCCTCAATTAAGAGATGAATATAGAACTTATAAACATTTACAAGGTTGTGAAGGTATACCAAATGCTTATTATTTTGGACAAGAAGGGTTACATAATATTTTAGTCATTGATTTGTTAGGTCCTTCTTTAGAAGATTTATTCGATTGGTGTGGACGTAGATTTAGTATTAAAACTGTGGTTCAAATTTCCATTCAAATGTTGAATTTAATTGAAAGTGTTCATAAACATGATTTAATTTACAGAGATATCAAACCAGATAACTTTTTAATTGGTAGACAAGGATTACCTGATGAAAATAAAGTTCATTTAGTTGATTTTGGTATGGCTAAACAATATAGAGATCCAAGAACTAAAAATCATATACCATATAGAGAAAAGAAATCTTTAAGTGGAACAGCTCGTTATATGTCTATCAATACTCATTTAGGAAGAGAACAACTGAGAAGAGATGATTTAGAAGCATTAGGTCACGTTTTCTTTTACTTTTTAAGAGGTCAATTACCATGGCAAGGATTGAAAGCACCTACTAATAAGCAAAAATATGAAAAAATTGGTGATAAGAAAAGAACTACTCCAGCTATTACTTTATGTGATGGATTACCAAGACAATTTGCTGAATATTTAGATAGTGTTAGATCATTACCATTTGATGCTGAACCAAGTTATGAAGAATATAGAATGTTATTATTAAGTGTTTTAGATGACTTAGGACAACATGCTGATGATGATTATGATTGGTTACATTTAAATAACGGTAAAGGATGGGATTCATCTATAAATAAAAAACCTAATTTACATGGTTATGGACATCCAACCCCACCAAATGATCGTGAAAGAAGACATAGAGATCAAAGAAGATCAAGACATCATCATTCCACTACTCAACATCAACAAGCTCAACAAGCCACTAATGCCACTCAACCATTATCTAATGGTCAACCTCAATTAAACCAACAACCTTCATCTCCAAATCAAATACCATCACCAGGTAATGTTAACCAAAGTAATGGATCTTCTAATGGCCGTGAATTGACAGCAGCTCAATTACATCAACAAAAATTACAACATTTAGTTAATAGACCATTACCACCTATTAAACAAGAACCAATGGATAATTATGAAAATAAACAATATGATCAACAAAGGGAAGAATCTAAAGGATTCTGGTCCAAAATGTGTTGTAACTAAGTCATACATTCGACGTAGTCGGACTTTCATAGTACTAAGTACTCATAGATCATAGATCATTAATTAATATATAATGTTGAACGATATGATTCAGTTAGAATTTGACTAATTTATATAAAGACTCTTTTAAAGCTCTTATTCCGTTTACTGATAGGATATAATTAAATGTAGAATACAAGATGATAACGAAGACGTAAACGAAGACAAAGAGAAAACATAACCAAAAGCTTACATAACCACACAAACATTCATTTCTAAACATTTCTAAAACTAACTATCCTAAAACCTGCTAGAATATTTAAACCATCAAAAAACTCTGTTGGCACACCTATCTTGTATTTCTTGGGCATAATCCCAATCATCATTAGTCATCTCCATCTCAGTATAAGTTCTTTGTAAATACTCAGTTAAGTCCTTTAATTCCTTCATTGCCTTTTCCTTATCAAAGACTTCTTGTGAAGAAATATCAGTGTTTAAATCTTTTAAGTTTTCAATAACCATTTCAGTTCTGTATTTAATCCATTCTGGGTAAAATTTGTTGTATCTTGAACCAGTGTTAATTTCAGGCTTAACAGTTCTTAAAACAGAACGATCAAGAATCTTCTTGTCTTTAGCTTTATAACTAGTAACCATAGTAACTCTTTCATTAACCCCTTTAGGATTTGGGGCAATATGTTGAATTTGTCTACCTTGTAAAACAGCAGCTGATCCTCTAGTAGGTCCTGGAACTGAAACAATTTTACCTTCATTACCTTTACCCATTCTTAAACTAGTCTCACCACCAACCATATTGGTGGTATCACTTAACATTAAAACACAGACAAATGGATATCCATCATAATGCCATCCAACTGCAAAGTTCTCTTCTACGTCTCTTGGTTTTGAATCATCGTCTTCCTTTTTTTTAATGATTGAAACATTAGCATGAGCAATTTCATAATCCATAATGATTTCTAATTCAACACCGGCCATAAGACTAACTAATTCAATAGTTTTTGGATGTTTCCATGCTTCATAAGTGAAAGGAGTAGCTTCAGCATAACCTCTAATAATAACATCTTTATCAGTAGTACTATAACTAAATCTACCATATTTCAAGAAAGTTTCTTTACATAAGAGCTCTTGTCTCATGATTTTAATTGCCTCTTCGGTAAATAATGGGAATGGATCACTAACACCAATATGACTAATTTGCTCGGGGGTAGTTAACCCTAATTCTTCCATAGTTGATCTTCTAGTATTTTCGAACTTATATTTGGAGATCTCATCTTGATAATAAGTTAAATGTTTTTCAGGATCAAATTTTATTTTAGCTAATTCAGGGTCGTATCCTTCTTGATAAAGAGGATGAATATATTCATCATAAAGTGATGGTGGAACAATAGCATGTTTACCATCTTCTAAGATATTTTCCATAAGTGCTGTCATTTTTAAGATTGTTTTTATTATAATGAAATTACAGCTTTCATTGCTTATTTATAATAATTTTGCTACATGGCACCACCACTCCTTATATTACTATTTTTGCAGCATTTTTCCGACAAAATCTTATCTTATACCTAAAGGGGGTTAAAAGTTGCGAAAATGATAAGACATTTTTCAAGCACGATAAGGCCGTTAAACTTTTTGTTCGTTGCAGCGAAAAATGGATAAATTAGGAAATAGAAGGATATGTAAACAGGGATTTACATTATGTAGGTTTCTTATGTAGGTTCCTTTTTGAGAAACATGATCCATTTTTAGTATAAATTAGCTGTAATTTCCTATGGTCTAGTATTTTCAATATGGGATATCACGGAATTATACAATATATTCCGTTGACATATTTATTGTCATTCCATATAATCCGAGAATTAATATGGATCTTCCAGCTTACATAAAAATTGAAGATCTTAAAATTTCCTAAAATTGATGTGGTTATCCTGATTTGCTGTCAGAATGTATCAACCAATATGATCGCTACTTTTCTCCTATTCTCGTATTTCTCACCATGTCTCACAAAGAAGCCATCGAGCTTAACATTAAGAGCTTTGATAAAATTAGCAACGAGTATGATAAAAGGCCATCAACAATTCAATTGAGTAAAGTTATCCCAGAGTTCATTTTGGACTTTAAACCGAGTTCGGAATCCAAATCAATTTTTAGTGGTAGGTTACTTGATTTTGCTTGTGGTACTGGAATTATTACTGAAAAGTTTACGCCATATTTTGAATCAATTACCGGGATTGATATCAATGAAAAGTTCTTAAATATTTTCAATAGTAGAATCAAGGGTGATACTCATTTAGTTGATATACTTGAACCCCAAGATTTGTCATTTTTGGGTAAATTCAACGTAATCATCTGTACAATTTCATACCATCATTTAGAAGATTACGAAGCTATTACCAAAAAATTAGCGACATTTTTGGAGAAAGGAGGTTATCTATTCATTGTAGATTTCTATAATTCTGATGTAGAACATTTAACCCATTCTAGGTCCAATGATGCCGTGAGACATATGGGTGGTTTAAAGAAGTCAGCATTATCCGATACATTAACTGATGCAGGATTAACAGATGTGGATATTCGAACCCAATTAGGTGTTGAACTTTGGCAATTGGATCTGTTTATTGAAAATCATTGTAAACAGGACACTATCGATCAATTAAAGAGAGGGGAATTAGAAACTCGTAGTAGTGAGTTTGGTGTTTTACATAGGATTTCTACTGATTTAATTATGGCAGTAGGTAGAAATGGGCTGGCTTAAATGTTGAAACCTTAACCAACATCTATAAAAAAAGAACAGCCTTTAAGTTATAAAAGTTCATAGATAACATCATATAATTTATTTACTCACTCCTCATCTCTCGCTAGTTTCCTTTCATGGTTAGTACCGAGTGGAGGCGGTTAGCCCCGGACCGCGACCTAGCTATGACACCGCATACTTCGCACATTTGTGACCATCACAAACTTACCATGGCATCAAGACAATCCCATAAAAGACTAACCAAAGAGTATAAAACCATTTTATCCAACCCGCCACCTTACATTACTGCCAAACCCAACGAGGAAAATATCTTAGAATGGCATTATGTAATAACAGGGCCTCCTAATTCTCCTTATGAGGATGGTCAGTACCATGGGATTTTAAGGTTTCCACAAGAATATCCATTTAAACCACCATCGATATCTATGCTTACTCCTAATGGAAGGTTTGCATGTAATACCCGATTATGCTTAAGTATGAGTGATTATCATCCAGACACTTGGAATCCGGCATGGAGTGTAAGTACAATTTTGACTGGATTGCTTAGTTTTATGACCGATAATGAGATGACGACCGGATCTATCAATACTAGTGATAGTTTGAAGAAGAGATACAGTAAGGAAAGTAAACACTGGAATAATACCGAAAATTCCAGATTTGTCAAGATATTTCCGGAATTAGTCGAACAGAATAACATTGATATACTTAATAGTAAGGAGAATCAACCAAAGATTGCAACTGATGAATTATTTAATTTCAAAGAGAATTTGGATTTATTAGATCCTGAAGATAAGGCAAGATTATTAGTTGATAAGGAAGATGAACATTTTGAAATAAACTTTTCAAAATTTACGGTTTTCGGTGTTTTAATAGCTGCATTAGTTTATTTCATTAGGTCTTAAATGTTAGGCATATTCGGTGTTGTAATAGATGTATTGAAATCGGTGAGATATATCAGGCGTATAAATTATTTTAGAAGTAAATGTATTACTTAATAAATTAATGAATTGTATAAAATTAACGAATTGTATTAAAGTATTGAATTGTATTAAATTAAGGATTTGCAAAGTGAAGGTGTACCGAAGTTTTTGAAAGTTATAAAGTGTTATTAAGAAGTATAGTGAGAAAAAATTATTAAGCATAAGGTGATGATCGCAGTATAAGAGTAAGAAGAAAGCAAGCAAATCCAAGCGTCTATTAACGAGATCTAAAAATAAGCGAAATTTGCAAATATTAAAGCGAAGGGATAAAGACGACGCGTACCGAAAACCGTGTAGAAGGTATAGAACGCAGAATACTGCGAGGGCGTAGACCCTAGAAACACAAGGTGTAGGCTATAATTTCTATGGAACTGGACCTACGTATATGGACATGTTTGTAAATGTATCTAGAATAATGTATAAATAGATGTAATTATGCGTTGTGTGGATGCAAAATTTGTTACACGGTAAATCACGCTAGACGGGATATTACACGGTATAAAGTTTCCACAGCACCCTTAACTACAAGCCAAACTAAAGATTGTTATCCCTATAATGTCAACATTAACGTCTCAAACTATAATAAAACCTTAATCTTGCCTCTAAATAAATTTAAACCACGTAAATAATTGCCCTAGGATTCCCCATACCTTCGGTAAATTCCCCCTACCCAGGCAGGCCGATGACAAAATTGTCGTAATTGCACGAAAATTTTCAAGGTGGAATTTTTATTTACCTTTAATTATTTATAAATAGTGATAAATAGAGAGGCAGTTTCAGAGGCTCAGTTAACTTACAAGAACTATAGTACCTGAAATCAACTTACAAACGCTGATCATCACGTAGAGCTTAGATATTTGAATTCAAAACACGTCTAAATTTATTGATCTATAAATGAATCAAAGTCACCCATATCGTCAAAAACTCCCTCAAAGTAGCGGCACCACATCGCCATCTACTTCACAATATCATTCACCTCAATCATCAACGTCTCATATATCACCATACCCTAAGAATAACTCGAATCCTCCATACCCTGTTGATGAAATCAATCAAGCACCTTTGAATATCAATTATGAACAAAAAGAGCCAAGCCCTAGCCAAGCCCAAGATTCGGGGTATCAAGCTTATTCAGAACCAGGCTATCCACAGCAATCTTATTCACAACCATCCATTCCTCCACCACCTAATTCACAATATCCCCAACAATATCAACTGAATCAACAATCTCATCAGGGCCAATCTTATCAAGGCCCACAATTATTAGGAGAAAACAATCAATTTAATAAATTAGATAAATCACCAAACTCATTTAATGAAACTAATACTCCGCCTCCAGTGTTTCCTCCTTCAAGTCAAATAATGTCACCGATGTCAGCATCTTTGAGTGCTACTTCATCAGTAACTAATCTTAATTTACCACCTCTTGAATCATCCAAATCCGATAATTTAGTATTATCAAAATTCCCTGCTCATAATAGATCAGTTAGTTCAACTTCCAGTTTTTTTGATAAAAGTGATACTATGAGTTTGGACTTTAATCAAAATTTACTTACTCAATATTTAGGTGATAATTCTAATCATTTAATGCCTAGAATTAAAACTATTGAATTGTATCGTAAAAATGCTAAAAAATCCAATGATCCAACAGTTTTATTCCAATATGCTCAATATATGTTACAAACGGCGTTATTATTGGATAAAAATGCCAATAGTAGTGGCAAGAATACTCCAAGTAATATTTCAGCCGATAATAGTCCTAAACAAACACCAAGAAATACACCAAAGAAACATAATAAAAATCAAAGTTTCGATTTATCAGATATTAGTGATGATACTGCATTGGATGATGTTAAATTAAGAAGATCTATCTTAAAGGAAGCAGCTCATTATTTAAAGAAATTAAGTGATAAAGGTTACTCTGAAGCACAGTATTTATTAGGTGATGCTTATAGTAGTGGAGCTTTAGGAAAAACTGAGAATAGAGAAGCATTTTTATTATTCCAAAGTGCTGCTAAACGTGCTCATGTTGAGAGTGCTTATAGAACATCTTATTGTTATGAAGAAGGTCTAGGAACTGGTAGAGATTCAAGAAAAGCCGTTGAATATTTGAAAATGGCTGCATCCAAAAATCATCCAGCAGCTATGTATAAATTAGGAGTATATTGCTTCTATGGAAGAATGGGATTACCACAAGATGTCACTACTAAAAAAATGGGAATTAAATGGTTAACTAGAGCATCAACCGTAGCTAATGAATTAATAGCAGCAGCTCCTTATGAATTAGGTAAAATTTATTTCGAAGGGTTCAAAGATATTGTTATTCAAGATAAAAAATATGCCCTTGAATTATACAGTCAAGCAGCAGCTTTAGGTCACGTTGAGAGTAATTCTATTTTAGGTCATCATTATGAAGTTGGAGATACTGTTCCACAAGATGCTAATTTATCAATTCATTATTATACTCAAGCAGCAGTTGGAGGTGATCCAAAAAGTATGTTAGCAATGTGTGCTTGGTATTTAGTTGGTAGTGAGCCATACTTACCTAAAGATGAAAATGAATCATTCGAATGGGCAAAAAGAGCAGCCATGTGTGATTTAGCCAAGGGACAATTCGCATTAGCTAATTTCTATGATAAGGGAATTGGATGTATAAAGAATCAACAAGAAGCACAAACTTGGTATATTAAAGCAGCAGAAAATGGGGATGAAAAGGCATTGACTAGAATTACTAATAAGGAGCTTGTAGCTAAATTGCAAAAGAATTTTAAGAAAAAGAGAAGTGTCAGTAATTTACAACCCAAGAATGATGCACAAGAGAAGGACTGTGTTATTGTTTAGGAGAGACGGAGATAAGAGGAAAATGTATATGCATAAATATAGAGATATATCGTGATTGGCTAATAAGATGGTGTGGTATTTGTAAGAGGAAAGTAATATGTTTAAGGTATTGGTTTGAAACTGGTCCTGGTGCTACGACCCTGGTACTACGATTGAGTCGAAGTGGTAGATTAATCACTTATGGTAATCGTAAATCAGATAATTAAAGTAACTTATTTCACAAATCTACCTTATACCACCTAGAACCACGTCAAAAATCACATAGATCATTTTTATTTGAAACGAATCTCTTGTTTCTGTTTGCAATCAGTACTACATAAGATAAATATAGACCCGTACACCACAATAACTGACAGCATCATTTCTTCTAATCACCTCGAATGTACATACAATACAATATCAAAAGCCATATAATGACTTGTGAGACGTCTTCTTATTCTGTGCCAACCTTAAATTACCTCCATAATGACCTCAGTATTTCATACCTAATCGTTTCAGGTACCGCACAGCCGCACATGACGTCTCCGCGCGAAACTAACGAAAACTGAAATTCGCAGATCAACGACTAAAGCCCCTTTACTATGTCGAACAAAGACTATTACTCCCAAGGTAACGAAGAATATAAACCTAACCAATCCAACCAACAAGGTCAAGAAGGACAGGATGGACAAACTGGTGATAGAAATTTACTTACATCAGTAGCTGGACAAATGCTCAGTGGTGGTGGCCATGGTGGCCAAAGTAGCCACAGCGCTCAAAGTGGTATAGGTGGAGCAATTGCTGGAGCTCTCATTAATAATATGGTTCATAGTGGTGGTAGTAATCATGGAAGTAGTCAAGGAAGCAGTGGTCATCAAAGCAGTGGTCTTGGAGGTATTTTAAGTAGTGCTATGGGTGGTGGTAGCAGCCATGGTGGAAGTCATGGTGGCAGTCACAATAGTCATGGCAATGGATACAATCAAGGTTATAATGAAGGATACGGTAACCAAGGATACGGTAACCAAGGATATGGAAATCAAAGCTATGGACAAAGTGGTCAACAACTGCAAGGTGGTGGATTTTTAGGTAAACTTGAAAACCTCGTTGGTGGTCAAAGTCAAGGTAGACCTGGTCAACATGGTGGTCAACATGGTGGTCAGCATGGTGGTCAAGGTTACGGAGGTAGCCAAGGTTATGGTAATGAAGGATACGGTTCTGGTAGAAATGATTACGGTAGAAATGATGGAGGTTATGGAAGAAATGACTATGGAAGAAACGATGGTTATGGTGGTGGAAATGATAACTATGGAAGAAATGATGGGGGTTTTGGTGGTAGAAATGATAATTACGGTGGTAGAAATGACAATTACGGTGGTAGGAATGACAACTATGGTGGTAGAAATGACAACTATGGCGGCAGAAATGACGGTAGAAATGATGGTGGATATGGAGGTCGTCAAAGTGGTTGGTAAATATAAGTAGATCGATATTTTTAGTAATCGTTATTCATTATTCATTATGCTATGCTATTCTATTTACTTATGTTTTGTGCTATATAAGGTTTAACTTCCTTATATGATTAGATTTCTAATCAACCTTCTCTGACCCATTACTCTCTATATTTCTAGTCCCTTCATTATAATTAAATTGCATCAAATGTGATGGTGAATCAAATTTAAATTCATTAGAAATCACTCTAGAAGCTCTCTTATTTAATAAATTCTTATCTCTATTTAAGGAGCTAATCCTCTTTGGTTTGAACTTTTTCAAATCATACATCTTTGATACTGGGGGACTGTTTAAGTTAGGGTCAAATTTAATATCTAATTCATCTAAATTGCCTAAGATATTATTCTGTAGTGGAGAATCATCATCACTCTTGAACATACTCTCATCAATACTTAAATCACTTTCATCAAAATGAACTTTTCTAGATTTGAAACGTAATGGTGATGATTTCTTATTAGATTTTTTAACTGATCTTGGAGGTGATACTTTTAAAGGTGAAGTATTATGTCTTTTAGTTTCATTAACTAATTTACTTTGTAAGAAACTTGAAGATTTAGTTTCTAAGAATTGATCGAAATCTCCATTGATTAATGTTTGAATATGATATTCCAATTGATTAAGTAAACCTGGTGCTTCAATGTTTTCTTTATTATTTACATTATTGAAAAGTTGAATAAATCCTGTTGTTGAAAAATTATATTCATTCAATTCTATGATCAAATGATCAAATAGAATTGATGAATTGAAAAGTATATCTCTTTCTACTGAATCTTTCAAATGTTGAATGGAATTTTCATAAAAAATAGTATGATATTCATTCCAATAGTCTTGTGCTTTTAGTTTATTCAAGCTTGAATTGTTAAAGAGGTTATCTATTTCATTAGGTTGATAATACTGTCCTTCTAAATCTTTAATCTGTAAACTCAACTTAGAAACTACTTGCTCTATTAAATTTATAATAGAGAAATTATCTTTATTAATTTCATTTAATAGCCTTTCGAAATCATTCTTCTGTACCAATAAAATCTTCCTTTTAGCTAGAAGGAAATACTTCCTCCATTTCTCCTGACTCTTATCTACTAATGTTCTCTTTATTCCTTCAACATTTTCGATTATCAGATTCAATATCTTTTCATGCTTTATATTATAATTCTTTATAGTATCATTAACTATAGTATCTTGTCCCAGTTTTAAAAGTTCTATTTCTTGTTTTTGCTGAGTGATCATCTTTAAGTAAGACCCTACATGTCTATCTAAATTATGTTGATTTCTTATAATTTTTGTTTTGATTTCTTTAGCTCTATTGGCATATTTCAAAGTATTTAATGTCTCATCATAATGACTACTACTTGGTGATATACAAACTATCATCACTGTCTTACAATTGCCATCTAATGAAAATTTTAATAGTCTGGTTAGTTTCGAATCCCTATATGGAATATGACGTTTTCTTTTCCCATCACATAGGGCATTAATACAATTACCTAATGCCAATAAAGATTTATTAATATTAGCTCCTTCATTTAATCTTTTACCTCGATTCTTCGTACTACAAGCTCTTTCACTACCTGCTAAATCAATTATTGATAATGTTCCAAATGTATGTTCTTCTACTAAATCTACGGATTTATTCTTTTGTATAACATTGATTTGCAATACAGCATGAGATCTTGATGATGTTAAATTTGCTTCAGTGGGTGATACGGTTCTATTACTATTTCCTTGGATTATCAATTCCATAACTTCTTCAACATTTTGTGGTTTATGTGTAGTCAAGTTTGATACTGAGATCTTCTTATGACTATCTTCTCGTATAACTAACTTCTTACAATTGGTGTCAGGATTCAATAAATCTTTTATAGTTTCATTATAAATTTCAAGGAATGATAAACTTACATCAAATACTTTTGAATCTTTTAATTCTTCAATTTTATCATATAATTCTCTCATAGTTAAGAAGATGATTCCTGGATCATCACTTGTCCCCAGGATCGTATGAGTCTTACCACAACCAGTAGCTCCATAAGCAAATACAGTAGCATTAAAACCATCCAATACGCTATTTAGTAGAGGTTTAGTGGTTTCTTGAAATACATCATCCTGTGTAGCATCCATATTGAATAACTTATCAAATACAAACCTATGTTCTCTTATTCTTGAATTGGGGGTTTGTGGGAATGCTTTCTGATGCATCCGTGTAAGTGGATTCGTCTCTGGAGGATCAAATATTAACATTTTATCATCAACCACATTTATAATGTTCCGTATCCCTAAAGGTTGATACTTGTCTATATCTTTACTTAAGGATCCATCACCCAAGAACATTTGATCTGGAGGGAACTCTATGAGATTATTACGTTCAGTAGTTGTGAATGGACGCACTCTTACTGAAACATTGATGGAAGATTCTTTAGATTTAGCCTTATCATTTTTATTATCCATTCTTTAGATAGGCTTGTTTTGTAATTGATCGCGTTTTGTAAACATACGCGAGAGTATGAACAGAGAATGGAATTACCAGTGCGGCCTATGGCGGTGTGATGAGAACAAAGTGCGGTATGTGCTTACACTTGTACGGTGTAGTACCACGCTTGTGCGGTACATCACCATGGATCAACAGTTAGTCAGTCTTGTGCGTACTTTTGATCTGTCAATATTTACATCTACATACCTTCTGTATAAACTCAATTCACTAAACCTGAATACCCCAGTATAACTTCACATTAATACCCACTAGTCAATAACTCCGAGCCGTTACACTACCAAACTTAAATTCTTAAAACTCAAAACTTTATCTCTTTACACTCTTGCCTAAATCGTCTCCAGTCGCATCCTCACACCTCCACAGTTCTCAATGCAAACAGGAGCTTCGTTTACTTCATCTACCATCAGTTTGGTTAAAACCATCGTTGGCGCAGGTCTTCTTTCTATGCCTTTGGCATATGCAACTGACGGGATAGTTTGTGGAACCTTAATTATCTTATTAGCAGCTTTAACTTCAGGGTTCGGTTTATTCCTTCAAGCCTATGTTTCCAGGTTTGTACCAGTTGGACATGCTACTTTCTTTAGTGTTTGTTCAATTACTTACCCAAGTTTATCAGTAGTATTTGATTTAGCAATTGCAATTCAATGTTTCGGATGTGCCCTTTCATATCTTGTGTTAGTTGGTGATTTGATGCCTACAATCATTGCACCATCATTCATTGATGAATCCAATCTCCGTACATTTTGGATCATTGTTTCAACGATTATTATTGTCCCATTATCATTATTAAAGAATTTAGATTCTTTGAAATACACTTCCATCTTGGGTTTAGTGGCAATTGGTTACTTATCAATATTAGTCATCTTACATTTCCTTATTGGTGATACTCCTGCTGACTTAAAAGGTGATGTTACTTTATTCCCTCCTACTTTAACTGGAGTATTTAGTACGTTTTCTATCATTGTTTTTGCTTTTACTGGTCACCAAAATATGTTTTCTATCATCAATGAATCAAAGAATAAATCACTCACAAATTTAACTTTATTGACTTATATAGCTATCGGAATCTCTTCCGTATTATTTATATTTGTTGGATTATCAGGTTATCTAACCTTTGGTACACTTGTTAATGGGAATGTTGTTTTATCTTACCCTAAACATTGGTCTGCTACATTAGCAAGAGGATGTATTGCTTTCATGGTTATATTCTCATTTCCTTTAATGTTACACCCTGCAAGAATCTCCATCAATAATATTTATTATTGGTGTAGAACACAATATTATAATGAAGAATTGCCACATGAAAACCATCTTGAAACTGAAACTTCAAATGAATCAACAACTTTATTACCAACAAGATCAATTGCTAAAGATCCTCCAATTGTACCTTTGCCTGATAATACTTTCTATATCATAACATTTTCTTTATTAATAGTGGCTTATGTTTTAGCAGCTACCATTAAATCTTTTGCTTTTGTATTAGCTGTAGTTGGTGCTACTGGTTCTACTGCCATTTCATTTATTTTACCTGGACTTTTTGGTTATAAATTGATTGAACCAAATTCTAAAGTTGAATCTATTTTACATGTTAGTTCATATCTTTTAGTTATTTGGGGTTTTAGTGTAATGTTTTTGTGTTTATATACTAGTTTATTTTTAGATCTGGCTTAGGTAGGTAACCTAGAATGAATGAATTAGAATTAGACATTGAATTCATCCTTAGACATTGTCTTGATTAGAATTGCACATCGAATTCATCCTTAGAAATTGTCTTGATTAGAATTAGACATTATAACTAGATATCATGAAATCCATGTTTCATCACCTAAAAACAAAAACCCTAGTTTTCCTAACTGTATATTATCTATATAAATAACGACCTAAATCGATTTCAATTTTTCATTAGTAGATTTCTCATCAATCACTTCATTGATTGTTTCATCACTTTCTCTATCATCATCATCATCATCCTCATCTTTATCTAAATCATCAGTAATATCAATTTCATCAACATCTTCTATTTCATTAATATCTTCAGGTTCTTCTTCAGAATCTGATCTAACATCTTCAGCTCCATTACCAGTTATAACTTTGATTGCAACCTTGATTATAAAATAAAGCCATATGATTTGTAATATTTGTAAACCTCCCAATAATTCAAAGAAAATATTAAGAATTCCTGGGGTCCAACATCTTTCTTGATATACACCTGGACGACATATGGTATCTTGCATTAATAGACCAGCTTTTGACCAAGTATGATAGAATACATAATTATAAAACCCATGTCTTAAAACTACCCAAGATGTTAAGAATAATAAGAAACAGGCATCACATAAAGTAGTGAAGCCCATATATTTTAAAGTTTTAGCAAAACAAAGAAAGAAATCAACTGGATCCATTAATAATAAAATGATATTACCAATTCTGGTGAAATGATAATAATATGAACCAACAATTAACAGACATGTTAAAATATGATGAGTAAGCATTTGATAATGATCTTTACGTCTTTTCTCTATATGTAACACGAAAATTTGTTGGAACCAAAAACCGGCTTCTAACAAGTAATAAACCTTTACACTTGCTTGTAATTTATTATGAGGCCAATTTAAATATACATGATCCAAGTTATTAAAATATTCAGAATTGTAATAAATATAAAATGAATATATAACACTAAGTACAGGAGCAAGAGCTGCCCAACTTTGTTCAGCAAAACGAAGATGATTATTACTCTTAGGAGGAAGTACAATGGATGCAAGAGGCAACCATAAGTACTTCATTGTGAATGATCTTAAGAAGGTTATTATCACTATCCAATAAAACATCATATATGTATCTTTAGGACCAATAACATAATGGTTGTCATCTACTTTATACTGTAATTTGAAGAAAGGACTAGTATATGAATGTAATGATGGGATGAGATAATGTGTAGTAAAGAGAAGGGTCAACAACCCCCCAGAATAACGAACTTGGTTTCGTTCAATATGTGACATTATAGACAGTGAATATTTATCAGACATTTATATAGGACTGTTAACAATTTGATTTTAATGATTAGATCGTCTGAGGATCCCTTTATTATGATAATTTCTGGTATAAAACTATGGAAAACAATAAATAAAACCGGTACACCACTTAACCACAATTTATAAATAATTGAATATCTTGTATATGATGGGTTAACCTTTTATTAATGATGTTAAAGGCTGATTTTGCAACGAATGAATGAGTTTGTGGATTTTCTACACGTTGAAATTGAGAAAGTTTTTCAAGCGTCTGTACAGGATTCCTGGGCGATGAACCAGGAACGATGGGCTTAAACGGGGTAACATCAGTTGACTTAATTTATGTCAAACTAGGTTAAGATTTAGACGATATTGATAAAGGTGTACTGGTGTTTATTAAAAAGAATTTATTTACTTGATTAAGGTTTTATGATGGGTTATAGATTTAATGCTTTTAAGGATAATTTGAGAGGGTTCCACCTAACTACAACATCACCGTATATACAGTCTTAAGTCTCACAAAGTTATGCTATTTTTATCCTTCTAAGCAATGTATTTATCCGATGTATTCATCCATTATATACTACCTATTCAATAACATATACTGTAAAGCCTTCTTAACATTAGCTTCATTATATCTATTCCATATCACGTAGAGATTTATCATGTCCTGCATAGCCTCAACTACTTGATCTAAGTTAACGTGGCTTTTACCTAGAAAATTCATAAACTTATTAATCTTTATGGTATCTTCATCTAATTTTAAATCTAATCCATTATCTTTATTATTATTAGTAAGTGATATAAGATCATCCAAATGCATATCTTTATCATTATTCTCACTCTCATTACTATCATTATTTAACATAGTATTATTAGATCTAATAGAATTAAGTGATTTCTTTAATACTACGGTGATATAAATAGCAGCAATGGCTATAATGTGAGGTGGGAATAGTAAATGTAAATCTGTTATATAACTATCATTGATTAATGACCAACTATGTTGTAATTCATCATTAGTTAATGTGAATTGATATTCGTTAATATTCTCATTAAGAAAGTCTTTGATTTGAATTAATGACCGATAAGGATGATGTAAGAATAAATATAATTCCATTTCCTCTATTAGATAAAATTCAAATTCGGCTAATTTAGTTATATCATTGGGGATATATTCTGGCCATAAATTCCTAGCTTCAGATACTATTAATCTAATATGTTGAGGACACTCTTCAATTTTACATGCTACATATATACAAGTGGTTACCATTAAATAAACATTGATTTCTTTTAATGATACTTTAAGTAAGAATCTTGTTAAATAGATTTCTGCTGTTGCTAATGCTATTTGTCGAATATTTAATCTTCTTCCTAATCTATTGACTAAATTATGTAGATGAATTCTCATATTAGAATCATAATTAATATTGGGGTAATCTTTTATAAAACCATTCTGGATCATTTTTTTCTCAAGGATAAGAAGTCTTCTACGTTGATCTAGAAGACTTTGACGATTAAATTGCCATTTAGCTCTTTGGGTAGAGCCCCAGAAATCTGCTGACATCCTGATGAATTCGCAGTGTATATTTTTTATTTCTACTATGTAGTACCATTTTTAGTACGATGTCTCACTATTTCTTAGCGAGTGTTCTGTTTTATTGTATGTTTACTATTACTGGTACGATGTTCACTATTGCTGAAAGATTTACTACTATTTACTAGTACTACATTTAGTACTATTCAATAGAATAATATTCATTAATATGTATTAACTAGTATCGTTCACTATTACTGGCTAGTACGATGTTCACTTCTATTACTGGCTAGTACGATGTTCACTACTATTGACTAGTACGATGTCTCACTATCCAATAACAAGTATCGTTCTCTATTTACAACCTAGCATACTACAGGATTCTCAGTCCACTTAATACCTACTATATCCCTCACATAACCTTCAATACTCACCACACTCACTAATAACAATATCATCAATTGGCTTATCTTTAAACGTTCTTAATCCCTCCAATTTATCTATAACATCAAATCCTTCAATTACCTTCCCAAAAACAACATTTTTCCCATCTAAATTCTCCAACCTCTTAAAACAAATGAAAAATTGACACCCATTAGAATTAGGTCCATTATTAGCCATTGATAGACTATATTTTTCATGGTTATATTTAAAGTTCTCATCATCAAAGGTATCTGTTCCATAAATAGTCTTTGTCCCTTGACCATTATGTTTAACAAAATCACCTCCTTGTATAATATGTCCTTTTGATAAGTAATGAAATTTACTCCCTTTATACCCTATTGGTTTTTCATTTTGTTTATATTGACCAGTACAAAATTGTCTAAAATTTTCTGATGTTCTATTGTTAGTATAAGTAAATCAACCCCGTAAATTGGACCAAAAAGCCCCCCAACGCACTAATTAATTAAATACATACTTCTTTACATCATCAAATAACTGAAATTTAACTCTACCTAAAGAAGTGGTACCACTGATTATATCAAAAAATACGATCATTAACCCCAGACTGCGCAAAAATTACTCATCACCAATGTCAAATTATCACACTTCAAACCCTGAAACTGGTAGCGCCATTGATAGGACCGTCCCTGATTTCCCTAGTGCCCAATTTTCTGATGAAGAACAATATTTCAGGAAACTTAAAGCTCCAAGTTACTTACCTGAAATTGAACAACAAGTCACTCAATTTACTCAATATCATCAAACCACCACTAAGAAAAGAGTTGTACTTGTAACTTCAGGTGGAACCACCGTACCATTGGAAAATAATACCGTTAGATTTATTGATAATTTTAGTGCTGGTACTAGAGGTGCTACACTGGCTGAATATTTCTTAGAAAATGGTTATGCTGTTATATTCTTACACAGAGAATTCTCTTTATTACCTTATTCTAGACATTATAGTCATACTACCAATTGTTTCCTCGATTATATGATTGAAAAGGACAATAAAATTGAAATTAACCCTGAATTTAGTGAAAGAATGTTAGAAGTTTTAAGAAAATACAATGATGCTAAAAGTTCTAATCTGTTATTATTAATACCATTTACTACTGTAAACCAATATTTATTCACATTGAGATCATGTTCTACTATTTTACAACAATTAGGTACACGTACATTGTTTTATTTAGCAGCTGCAGTTTCTGATTTCTTCTTACCCCAATCCAGAATGCCAGATCATAAAATCCAAAGTCAAGAGCTGGGGAAGTTGATTGTCAATTTAGAACAAGTACCAAAATTTTTGAGTAGATTAGTTGATGATTGGGCTCCAAGAGCGATGATTGTTAGTTTCAAATTAGAAACCGATGAACTGATTTTGATTCATAAAGCAGAATCTGCTTTAACAAAATATCAACATCAATTGGTTATAGGAAATCTATTACAAACTAGAAAGAAGGAAGTGGTTTTTGTTAAGGGTAGTGAGAATCATTGGATAAGGTTGACTGATGAACAGGTTGATGATAATGTTGAAATTGAGAGTATAATTATACCTGAAGTTATTTTACAACATGATCAATGGATAGATAGAAATGATAATTGATGTGTCAAGTACTATTTTGGTAACTTGACGAAGATGTTGCCTCATAAGGTAGTAACTTGACGAAGATGTTGCCTCATTAAGGTAGCAACTTGACGAAGATATTCCCTGATTAGGGTGGATATTTTAATAATTGATCTATGATATTAATACATAGAATATTTACATATTTACAATATTGTACTATTTAGTACATTCCTCTAATACTACCTTGCTGAAAACTACAAAAATGATACACCAATTCCATATTGAAGCCCCTTCCTAGTAGAATCTCTTTGATGTATCAGTAAAGGTAAAACGAAATTCAATTCAAATCTTGCCATTGGATGATTATATAATATTCCAAACCCATAACTTACTGAAAATTCATTTAATTTAGGAATTCCCTTAGTTTTATCATACAATTGTAAATTACCATAATTAATAAAATTATGTAATTTAAAGTTCGTATCTTCTGGAGCATATGGAATCTTTGAAATCAACGATACACCTCCATTTAAGAAAACATCACCTCCAATTGAATTCCCGTACAGTTTTGGGCCTAGACCATTCAATGTAAAAGATCTAACATCATTAGGACCTCCTATGAAAAACCTATCCAATACAAATGAATTCTTTAAAGAATAAAGGAACCCAAATTTATTTGAAACAATAAAATGGTTATGTTTATTTATAGGTAAAGTAAATTGGGTTTCAGCTAATGCTTTTATAAACTTATCCAGATACTTTGATAAACCATTAACTTCTAAACCTAATTGACATAAATACCCTTTAAATGGTAAATGTTGATTATCTCTAGAATCATAATTTACACTAGTAGTTATAGAAGATTTAAAATTATGACCAGAATTATTCATAATTTCAAATGACTTAGAATTGACATTATTTAAAATTCTCCAAATATTATCTAATTGAAAGTTAAAGTTCCAATTACCTAATTTGGAGTAGATTTTATTAGACATACCTCGTACTCTTGATTCACATCCAAGCCATTCTAAACTTCTTGTATTAATAAATGCTGAATTATCCCATATAACTTTAGTATTGTTTAAAATTGGCATAGTGTAATTAAGTAAATATGATGAACTGGTTCTAGTACCAGTGGTAGCATCAAACGATAAGTTTTCTCCTCCTCCAAATAAATTTTTGAATTGAAATTGTATATATCCATCACCTTCTCCATTCCCTATATTACTACCAGTTTTGGCATAAAATCTCTTGACTGGTATTAAATTAAACACGGGTTCAAGTAAAAGTGTATCTCTATTAGAAGGTACGGAATTGATTTGTATCATTAAATTTTCTAGGAGATTTTGTCTTGTAAAGTTTTGAGTGGTATCATCAATAGCCTTAAAGAAGTGTTCTAACGTATATAATTTGTTATTTAATGGTTGTAATTGGGACATGAGGAAGGAATTACGGAATTCTTGTCCATTATTGATTTGTATTTGTGCAAGCTTAATTGGTTTAGTTGAATTCTCATTGAATAACTTTTCAAGGAATTGTTTATTTTGTTCTACAAGGAATGATTGTTTTTTTTTTAATAAGTCATCGAGTTGTTTTTCATTTTTAGATTTGTTACTAGGTGTAACATTATCCATGAACTCAAGTGACATATTGCGACTAAGTGAATAATTTTAGGCTGCGAATTTTGAAAATCGTGGTAGGAAATTGTGGGACGCTTTTTTAAAGTTATAGAGAGGTGGAGGTTTTAAATTAACATGAAAAAAGAGGTTTACACAAGGAAGTAATTAGTTTCGGTCGTTAGTGCCAGAACTTTAATCAAAATCACCCACTTTAATGAAAAACTGTCAAAACCTCACCCCTCCTCATCTCATCTCATCGCTATCGTACATTACAATTACATCATTATTCATATACAAATTATTCAGGTGGTGATATCGCCACATGTGGAACTGCATTTGGACTTAAAAATCCCAGGCTTCCAATTTTATTACTGGCATTCCCTTGATTCTCCCTCTCTTCTTCTTCAATTAATAACTTTATACATTCTTTACCAGCTTCAGTTTGGAAATGTCTTCTCAACGCATCGGCCCTAGCGAACCTTCTACCACATCCATAAGGTGTACCATCTTTTAAAGTACCCTTACATTGAAATTTCTTTTCACCAGAATGTAAATCCTCGTGTCTTTTACGATCATGTTGTCTTGCAAACGCCTTACCACAAATATTACATATAAAGGGTCTTTCATCAGTATGTGTTCTCAAATGTGATTTCAAATTATAGGGCCTTGTAAACCTTTTATCACATAAATGACATGCATAGGCACTTGGGTGTTTTTGAGTACGTTTAGATATTTGATTGGGTGATGCTAATTCTAACATCTTTTCACGAGTTGATATTACATTCTTTGGTTGATTTTCTTCATCGTCATCTTCCTCATCATCGTATGAATTAACCGATCTTGATCTTGACCTAGACCTTGAATATGATCCAGATCTAGAATGAGAGCCCGACCTTGAATTTAATGACTTACTATTAGTTTTTGAAGTAGATCTTCTTCTACCTCTTTTATATTGATCATCAGGATTCAATAAGTTTTCAGATGTGATGTTTCCTGAATGATGATTGGATGAATTGTGAGATGAATTACTGAATAATGAAGGGGTTTTATGAGCAAATTCTTCATCTTCATTTTCTGATTTAGGGAATACAATTGTTGGGGTTTGAGCAAAATTATTTAATTCTTCCAATTGATGAGAATCATAGAAATCCTTATAATTAGTAGCAGGTACGTCTACTTGGATTGATTGTTGATAATTTAAATCTTTAACAAGAGGATTTTGATGAATAGATTGAATTTGTGATTGAGAATTTTGGAGGTTTTGATTAACCCCTTGTTGAAACACTTGACGTTGATTCTCAACAGCTTGTCCATTTAAATTAGTCAAGTTTGTACTTGATATACTGCCCCCAAGGGCAATTTCATTGTCAAAATTTGTATCAAGGTAAGCAGGAGCACCTGAAATTTGTCCAACATCAGATACTTTGTTATTAGAAACAGATGACAAAGCATCAAAATAAGGACTAGCAGGATTAGAACTATATTCTGAATATAAAGAATGACTTGATTGATTACTTGGACTATGAGGATTCAAATAGAAGTTATTGACAGTTAAGTTATTATTATAATTATCAACGTTAGCGTCAATATTTTCAATATTTGAACCCATATTAGAATCTAAATTTGACCCATAGTTAGAATTGGAGTTGAAATTTGAAATGTTCGAAACATTAGATATATTGGAGTCTATCATAGGATAATCTCGATCAGGTAACCCATGAAACTCAGTGGAAGTCGGTGCAGGTGGTGGAGTATCGTTATAATCAGTTTTCATTAATGAGTTGGGTGATAAGTCTAGAATGTCATAAATTTGGTCATCATCTTTAATATTTGTCGACATCGTGTTTCTGAAGTTATTTTAAAGTTTATTCAACAATTGACTGAACCGTACACTATTGTTAAGATGAATACCTTGAAAGTGAATATATAAAAACCGTTAACTTATAAAAGTAATCTTTGTTTAATTCGGAAAAAGGAAAACCTTCAAATAAAAAATTGGTGCGACTTCACTATTTTTAAACTCTCTACACCGTTATGGTTCGAGGGAAATGTGTATTTCGTTCGAGGGAATGGATTCAGACAAATGTGGTTAAAGAATAAAGTTTCGCCGTTGATTTACGTAGAGAATTTTTAGTTTGTCAATGCCGTGTGCCTTATACATGAACTGCTCATTTATGAGTTTCTCATTATCATTAAGATAATTGCTCTTCATATTTAAACTACTTTCTACAATACTCATCGATATGCATTTATGATCCCTTTACTGAACAGCGCCAAAGATGTCAAAATTAATGATGTAAACCCCCCAAAGTCGTACTCCTTCACGGGACTATTTTGGACCGTATACTCGACATTTATCACCGTTTTTGTCCAGATAGCATAGCCTAATTCGCATTTACATGATTACTATTGTTTTGGCCGTTCCACTCTTTCTTACTATGGTTATGAAGTCGTGTGAGGACTTGAACTTTGGTTACCTTAATTGACAGTTTTTCGGTGGATTTAAATTGGTCTTTGATGTTTTAGGTACTTTACCCGTTGCAACCGTTTTTGCAGCCTTTTTTTTGCTTATCTATGGGGTTGAAAGGGGATGAGCACTTGTGTCTTAAATGACCAGATTTGGGTAATTTTCAGATTGTAATTTTATTTGTTGGTCTAATTTTAGATAATCTGATTTAGAGATTTTAGAAGTTTTAGTGTCGTCTCCCCGGCGTACCGGTATATGAATACTCCGAAGTACATTTGTACACTGTACATCGCACTACCTGCATATCTGACGTACCCACATCGTTAAAAGCTCACCGGTTTTGAACCGCACTACAATCTCGTAAACTTCTCATACTCTAGACGAGTTATGACTTCAATATCCATCAATGATACCTCTACCACTAATAGCACCACTTATTATCATATAAATATTAAGATCCCTTTAAGGTCAATTACAACTATTAGACGTTATTCTGAGTTCTCGGATTTAGTGGATAATTTGTGTCAGAATTTAGGTATAAACGTATCAGATTTCCCATATAAATTGCCATCAAAAACAGCTATATTTAATAAGAATAGTACTGCAACTATACAACGACGTAAAACTGAATTAGCAGAATTCCTTAATAGTCTTATCAATGATTCAGAATTACAAAATAATCGAATTGTTCATGATTTCCTACAATTACCCGTGAAATTTAAGTTTACGCCACCTAATAGATTAAATATAGATGTCAATATCGATTCTACTGAATGGTTGGAAAGTTTAAGAGGTTTTAAATCTAAATTTGTTGAAAGTTTACAAGATTTAGAACTGGGTAAGCTGAATAAGCTTGAACTTCGTAATAAAGTACATACTATATTTACACCAAATTTAACAAAATTATCAACAGTTTTACATACTTTACAAGCCAAAAATGAAATCAATGACGAGGAATTCAATAAAAGATCTCAAATGCTTGAAGAAATGAAACATGACTTCCAGAAAGTCACTGATAGTTATGATCCTCCAAAAGCACAAAAACCTTCAAGAAGAGTTTTGGGGCAAAATAATGCTGTAGAGACAAATGAAACATTACCATTATCTAATCAAGAACTATTACAGCATCAAGTTCAAATTCATAAACAACAAGATTCGGAATTATTGGAATTAAGAAAAATAATTGAACGTCAAAAACAAATTGGTTTAACAATTAATCAAGAGATCGAAGAACAGAATGAATTGTTAGATTCATTAAATGATCAAGTTGATCAAACTACTAATAAGTTAAGGAATGCTAGGAGGAAAGCGAAAAAGATATTATAGAATAATCTTAATACATGTATTATATGTTCTCACTATATATACATTGACTGGGTAAATTATTAATTAGATCTATATTCTTCTCGATATCAATAACATCTTCTAAATCAGCTCTATCGTTTAGCTTTTTTATAAGAGGATAAGCTTCTTTGGAGTTAAGAGTTCTCTCAGTAAAATCACCAGCAATATCATCGTTAATTTTCCAAAACCCTCCTATACCAAATAATTTTGAAACCCCGAACCTTCTAGGTGGATAAGCTCTACCACAATTTTTCAATTTTAAAATACTTGGGAAATATTGTAAATAGAACCATATCCCACAGTAACTACCAATAAATGCACCACCAATCACATCTCTTAAAAAATGTCGATTATCACTTATTCTTGTGCATGCTATAAAACATGCTATCATCAATGGTAAGATTGATAACCAAATCTTTATTGAAAGTCCACGATTATCAAATACTTGAAGTTTAGCACATGCATCAAGACTAGCAATTACCATACCACAGAATATAGTTGACAGATGGCCTGAGGGGAAAGACCTGAATCCTTCATTTAAGATATCATCAGTTACAGGGTCACATATATCAATAGTAAATAATTCATAATCTTGGACATCAAGTCTAGTTATTGGTGGTGGTTGGCACCTGGATAGTAAGTCAGGTCTTGGTAAACCGCAAATGTTTTTAAGTATACAGACTGTCATTAGTTGAAGCCCAATACTACCTATTAATACTAACATACCACTATGAATATCCCAAATTCTTCTTGTGGTTGAAAATCTACTATTATAAGTTGCTATAATAGTGAATTGTAACAAAGGATATCCAATAGTAATAAGAACTAATAACCAAACAGGGATTGTAATTTCATCTTCAGGTTTATATGTATACATTAATGTGTTATCGTATATCAGGAATTCATGGTGATTTGGTGGCACCAAAGCTCCATAAATCATAGCACCAACTAATACAATTATATAAAGAATCCAATCTAATATGTATGAATTGACAGTTAGTCCAGATAGTTTTCTATTATTCCAATTATAAACAAAATCTTTGTATTCACTCATATCTCATATCACAAAAGGAAGTTCGCAACATTTTGCAACCAAAAATATGCAGTAAAACATACAGCAAAATATGCAACATTTGCAGCAATTCTAACTTCACACTACATGACGAATATAATTAGTAAATATATATTGAATATGACTAAAACTAATGTTAATCAAAATATTTTCCTAATTCTTTTATCCCTTCTTCAATCTCTTCAGGTGTTAAAAAACTAAAACAAAATCTTATATTATTATGCCAACCTTGAATGTTATCAACAACTTCAAACTTTACACCACTAGCAAAAATGATATTCTTTTCGTCTTTGATTTTATTGATAATTTCAGGTAAATTATATTTTTCATCAAATTGAACCCAAATAAAATATCCTCCTTGTCCACCATTGAATTTAGTTGATTTTGGTAAATATTGATTTATGGCATTTATCATAGTCTTAGCTCTGACAGAATAATGTGAGATATAATTATCCATCACCTCGACTAATTTCCCTGTATCCATCAAATTTTGTACTATATAAGAGTTTAATTGACTAGCAGTTCCTCCTGACATTGTACAAGCATCTTTACTTAATTGAATAGCTAATTTTGGAGTTGGTGATTCATGCCAGCCAAACCTCAATCCAGGTGCAAGTAATTTAGAAGTTGAAGAATTCGAAATAACATTTCCATATAATTCGCCTGGTTCTAAAGAATCTCTATCAATATTTACTAAACGGGGTAAAATAGGCAGATCATCATATTTTAATAAATCATAAACATCGTCACAAACAATTAAAACATCATATTTTCTAGCTAATTCAATTAACTTTTTCCTTGTTTTCATACTGTATGTTAAACCACCAGGATTTGAATACGTTGGTACAATGTAAAGTAAACTTTTATAAATTTTATTATTAGGTCTACCACAAGGGTCAGTTTTATAATCAATACCATCTGTGGATAGTTTGGATAATTTTGATTCAAAATCTTCTAAATCAAGTTCATATTCACCACCTGGAGTTTCATTTATCGAAGTAATTTTATCATTATACCCATGATCAATGAAAACAGGGTTTATGAGATAATAACATGGAGATACCACAAATATTCTCTCAGTATACTTCAAATCAGTACACCTATTCAATACCATACCAATTCCAAATGAGGCACCATTTGTTAAATTAAAACAATCTGGATCAGCTGGTGGTAATGACCAAAATTGACTAAGGAATTTACTGATAGAAGTACGAATTGTTAAGTTACCAGGATCAGTACCATAATTCAAGGGATGTTGATTATCGGGATCAGTATTGTATTTATCTAAATCCTCATGTGTTAATACATTACTATACGCCTGGTTGATTACTTTTTTTGGGATTAAACTGGTTGAAGCATACCCTTTAAAGAAGTTAATTTGTTTCATAGTAATGAGACTTTGATATCTCAATTAGATTTTATACAAGAGCGGAATTGAGGCGGAATTACGAATACAATAGATTACCATATTAGTTAAGAGATTAGAAGAAATGCGTTATAGTATTTTGTGCATAGATGGTGATGAAGATTTGGATAGGTTTTCTTGGTGAATTGTTGATATTTAAGGTTTATTATTGGTCGTATCATATTGGGAGAAGACATTATGTATTAGGTATTCTACATGCTTACAATCTTGAGAAGTCAAACAATCGAAAAATCAAAAAATCAAAAAATCAAAAAATCTCAATTATAATTCAATTCCCAAGAATTTTACATACTCTAGTTAATCTCCCAACTAAAAACACAAATAACTTACAACTACCGTATTGAATTTGCTCATAGTATAAACCTCACACTCACAATCACACTCAAAATAATGTCGCAAATATTTGTCGCAAACCGACAGTGAGAAAAAATCAACGAAAAAATCTTAACCAATAGAACATCACATATAATGGTAACGTTAGGAGGGTTCATACTTAGTGGTGGTTTAGGTTTAATCACTAGAAGATTACAAATTTCAATTATTGGTACAGGTCCAACTAAAACTATTGATAAAGTAACTGGTTATGCTTTAAGTACTGGATTATTCCTCGGATCATATTATTTCTTTAGTGGTATAATCGATAATAACCGTGAATTATTACAAAGAAGATTAGAAATCTTAAGAGAACAAAGGGCTAAACAAGAACTTTTCAATGAATTCACCACCGATGGTGATCACAGAATTACTGCTGATAAGAGAGAAGCAAGATTCTTTGAATTATTTGATAAATATGGTGCTAAGTATAAGTAGACATATTTCTAATATTCAATTGCATACTGTATACTACTAAGATTATTTATATAGGTACAGAAATTATATAAATACTATTACATATATCGATTAATTTTCTATTGTTAAGGTTTACTTTCTGTTTCATCCTCTTCTTCCAATTGTATAACGTCATCTCCACTTTCATCTCCACTTCCTTCACCACTTTCTTCATCTGAACCTGCATTACTATCAAACTCTTCGGCAACGTCATCATCCTCTTCACCTCCTTGATAATTATCATCTTCTTCATCTTCATCATCTTCCTCATTGATTCCATTGACAGCTGTAACTTCTTCAGTTGTTGCTTCATTTGGTTTAGTTTGTTTCTCTTTTAAACTATCATCAAAAGAATTATCATTAATGTTTTGTAGTTTTATAAAATCATCAATAATCGGATGATATTTTTGATCAATCATACTGAACTCTAAAGGTTTATCATTCTTAAATGTTATATTTAAGCTAAAAGTGACTCTGGTGATATCAGAATAACTTATATTGACAATTTCTTCAATTGGATATAATAAAATTGGTTTTTTAAATCCAAAAACTAAATAACTAGGGTTAAATTCATTCTTATTGATGAATAATAATGCCCCATCTTTAGACCCTTTATATGCTTCAATCAATACCATGTCATTGATCAGTGTATTCTTATGACTTAATGCTATACCAGTATCTTGATTAAGTTTTAAAGTATTTTGATTTTCACTTGAAGATGGGAGATAATTAATTAAATTTATACCACATAATTTGAATTGTCTAGTTAAGAATTGAATAATGGCTTCATTGATTGGTTTTATACCATCACCAACTTCAGAGGAATTAGCGAATTGAGATTCGATGTTATTTGGAATTTTACCAGTTTTAATCAAATGTTTCTTCAATAAATCCAAGTTTACTTGACAAATAATTGGATCTGGTTTACCATCAATTAACGCATCATCATTAAGCCAAAAACATAAGGACCCGATATTTTTCTTATTGGCAAGGTTACTATTACCCAATATTGGAATAAATATACATAATTTGATCAGTTGTGATAATTTAGTTATTGACACTTCTGGTGTATTGGTTTGTTGATTAACTATGGATAAAATTGGATTCACTCCATTTTCACTAATTAAATGTAAAACCAAATTCATTTTCTTACGCATAGGTGATTGGAATGAAATCAGAGGAATTTCAAAGATAATTTCATCTTCTACTAATGGATCTGAAAGCTGTAAGTTGTAATTTGTTAAATATTTCACTTTATCGTTTTCATCAACAACAGGAGCAACTTGAGAACTATCAGTTTTCTGACGTTTATTGGAAGTTAGATGTTCATGTAAATCTTCTAAGACGTTGATAGCTGAAGGATCTTTTTGGACCAAAGCTAAAATTCTTGATTTTAAATCATTTGATAAGCTATCAACCCATCCAAGTTTAGTTACTGGCATTGTTGGTTTTTTTCGCGTTACCCCAGATGCGTAGATGCGTGGTATAGTGAGATGATTATAGATAGATCACTGAACAAGAAGAGTATTGTTGGTATGGACGGGGAAGAGGGGATAGATTTGATTCTGGATCAGTTTGATAACGATTATAATGTTGCAATGGTGAATGAAAAGGAATTAATGGGTGAAAATTCCGCTTTTCAAATCTTACCTCTGTTACTCGATTTATATAATGAAGTACCTTTAATAGAGTCTATAAAGACTTATTTATATAATCAGTTGGACAGAGTCAATGAAAAAGTACCATTCAAAAATATTTTAAGTAGAATAATAGAACAATTGGAAGATATGGAAAATAATGGATCCTTAGATAATTTCAAATCAATCAAAACTAATGAAATTGATAATAATAGAACTATACTTTTATCAGTAATATTTGGTAATATGGCCACAGATGCTTTAGAAATAATTCATAATAATAGTATAGACTTCATGTGTTCACAACCAGTAGATTTGAATGATTATTTTAAAACAGGCAAAAGTGAAGTGCCCATATTGATTAAAGTGAATCAAACTGTAAGAAAGTCAAAAGAAATTGATTCATTATTAGAAAGTCAATTAATTGAATATGAAGTACAAGAAATACTTACGAAATTAGAATTGAGCATCTCAAATGGAAAATTAGTTCCATTATATGAAAGTTCTATCAGTACAGAAAAACCTAAAATATCAACCACAATTGAAAATAGAAGCTATTATTGTGATTTATTTAATTGGTATTGTTCATGTTTAGATTATCATAATTGTTACACCAATAGTTGGATTGATGAAGGATCTACCATATTTGTTGACGAACCCATAAATTTCAACATTCATCCAAAACCATCATATCTGCATAATAACTTAAATTTAACCAATATCACTGATGGTACTGATAAAGATAATCTAAAAGATAGTGAGAAATGTACTACTGATAACATTAACTACAGTATCTATGATAACATTAAATTCGATCCAATAACTCCAATTCCAATATGTTGTCATTTATTATCGCTTCTTATCCTTCGTCAAAATCCCAATAATATTATCACCACCCCAATTATTCCCCCATCTTACCACCATCATTAACCCTATCAGTTGACTAACAACTTGGTATGCGCACGATATTTGAAAATTTTTCAGTTTCTCAAAAGTTGAGAATTGAAAATTTTTTTGGTAACGATCAAAGGGATAGCCAATATCTTTTAACATATAAAATCATCAATTTGTTCCAAAAAACTTATTTTTATTAACAAGTAGTCGCCAATAACGATATACAACGTTTCCTTATAATCCCCAAGTATCATAATAAATTTAATCAATTGTTGAACTGACATATATTACTCAACAATTAGTAAGGAAACTCGTAAATAATACATAGAAATACGAAACTGTCCTAACTTCTTAATAACATTTAAAAGTGACAACCTCATCAATCTTAGCATTATCCAATCATTAATACCTTAATTAGCATTACTTAGCATACGGTTTTAACCCCATAATATTTTATAAATTTCAAATTTAGGTTAATTTTCACTTGATTCCATCTTAATTAATGTATTAATGACAACCAAAGCTAATAATTCTAATAAAAATGGCCCTAGTAGATTTCGTAAAGATGCCAAAGCTTTTTCACCTAGTTATCTTCAAAATCCTGTACCTTATGATTTAAATCAACATACCCCAGTACCATTGCCACCTCAAATGCCAATGAGTCCTATGAATAATAATATTCCTAATTATCCTATGAATATGAACATGAATATCAATATGAACATGATGCCTTTCCCTGGTGGTAATGGGCCAATGATGGCAATGAATCCTAATCAAAATAGGTTTGATTACTCAAATGTTTATGGTCAACAACAATATCCTTTTATGTATCCACAGCATGATTATAATCCTTATTATCAAGTAGTGCCACCTCCTTATGGTTATTATCAACAATATGTTGATGTACCTAATGGAGTACCTCCAAAGAATAAACATAAAAAAGTTGAAGATAAAGAGAATATACCTGAAGTACAAAAGGAAGTACAAAAAGAAGTTCAACCAGAGATTCAACAAGTTCAACAAGAAGTCCAAGAAGAACAATCTGAAGATACTGAAGATTCTCAGGATCCAGAAACCCCTGCTGAACCTGAAACTCAACCTGAAACTCCTACTGATAATCAAGAGTCTGAAGAAAATGGTTATATAGAACCTCAACAAGAAGCAATAATACATGATCCAATATTCATAAATACAAATTTTAAGGATATTGAAAGTTCCACTATTGAAGCAAGAAAGCAAGCATTTGAAAACAAATCATATGATCAAATCACAGATATTGTAATTGCACCATTTAAGTATGATGTAATTAACTATAACGAGGAAACTCAAGTAAAAGCTGAAAAGGAAAAGGCAAATTGGGCAAGTGTTTTAACTAAAACCACACACAAAAGCACCAAATCCAAAACTGTGGCTAAAGAAATTGCCCCAGTTATTAAACCGATAATTAAAACCGAAGAAAAGGAAGAAATTGATAGTATTGGGAAGTTGAGTCTTAAGATAATGTATGATGCTAAATTCTCAACCATACTGGATAGTAATGGAGATGATTTTTACAAAGTCAATCCTAGAGGACTTACTAATACTGGTAATATTTGTTATATGAACAGTATCTTACAAGTGTTGATATTTTGTGAACCATTCAATAAGTTATTCAAAACCATTGAAAGTAAATCCATTGGTTCACTTGATAAAAACTCTACCACACCATTGATAGATGCAGTTATAAGCTTATTCCAAGATTTCACCCAACCAAATCTCAAATCTTTAAGCCCGGAATCCTTCTATTTGAAATTAATCAATAGTAGAAAGTTTCAACACCTTAAATGGGGACAACAAGAAGATGCTGAAGAATTTTTAGGATATTTATTAGATGGTTTACATGAAGAATTTATTGACAATATCAAACTTATGACACTGCAAGAAATTGAACTGTTGATAAATAAATACGACGGAGAAACTCAATTAAATCTTAAACAAGCTATTAAGATTATCAAGAAAGACGATAGTCCAATAACCAATATCTCTAATGGAGATGAATGGAATGAAGTAGGTAAGAAAAACGAACCAATTAGTTCTAAACGTACAGTGGAAATTGAACCTTCACCAATCAAAACCATTTTTGGAGGACAATTTAGAAGTGTATTGAAAATTCCTCATAGTAAAACAAATCAATCGATTACATTAGATCCTTATCAATGTATTCAATTAGATATTAAAGATGATTCAATAAATACCATTGAAGAAGCTTTCAAACATTTAAATGAACCTGAACAAATTCAATTTAAATCTGGTGATAAAGAAGTGATAGCTAAAAAACAAACATTTATTGATAATTTACCACCAATTTTAATGATTCATTTGAAACGTTTCAGTTTCCAACAACAGGGGAATATTGAAAAACTTACCAAAAAGATCAAGTATGATTTCAATTTAACTATACCAATTGAATTATTTTCAAGTTATAAACGAGCCAATATTCAAAATAATTATAAATTAATAGGAGTAGTGTATCATCATGGAATAAGTGCCGAAGGAGGTCATTATACTTCCGATGTACTTAAGAAGTCTATATTATCCAATGGGTTAGTTGATGAAGATTCTAATGGATATGGTTATAGTAATGGTTCTGGTAACAATAATGATAATGATGAATGGATAAGAATAGATGATACGTTGATTAATAAAATTGATAAGAAGGATGTTGTTGAAGGTAATGATGAGATAAAAAATGCATATATATTATTTTATCAAAAATTGTAAATAATATGTAGATTAATATTTATGGCGATATGTCGATTTATTTGTAGATTATACTCTTTGTTTAAAGATGGTGAAGATGATGAGGAAAATTCATACAAATTTGATACAAATTCACTAAGGATACCAATAGAAGAAATCATAATAAATATATAATAAATAGACTATTTACAAATTCATCTTATTTAGAAAAAAAGGTAATTGTTTTTAAATATTATCGTATTCTTGTATCTGCCTTAATAAACTATCAGCACTAGGCTTCTCACAAATGATATCAACCTTAATTCCATTCTCTAATAAATAATCATTAGTAGTTGGTCCAATTACTGCCTTTTTAAACCTTCCTACCTGATTTAATAAAGGCCCAGTACCTTGACTACTAAAGAAAACAACCCAATCTTCATCATTACCTTGATTTAATTCAGTTATATTACTATCAAATTGGTGTGAGTCATTATCAATCTCAATAGTCTTGTATACTGAAACTTCATGCCAGTTCTTCTTATTATTAGTAAGTGCATCAGGGATAATATCTTTTCTGATTTCTCCGGTTAAATAAACGATTTTATGGTCATCAGTGTGTTGAAGAATTAAGTCACTAAGTGCATAACCATTACCAGAATCTTTACCGAATATTGTTTTGAACCCCATACTATCGAGATATTCATATGTAGCTGGACCTATAGTATAAACGGGTTTATTCAAAATTTCATTTTTCAAATCTTTTGACAATTTAGAAAGTGTTTGTTGTATACATTCAACTGCTCTTTGTGATGTGATAATTAATATATCAAAACTATTGCTTTCTAAATAACCACTAAGCTTTTCAACTTGTAAAGTGTGTGTTAATAAAGGAAGGAAGATAGGGCTATAACTTGTTGATAACTTTGAGTTATAAGTATCTTTTGAGTTTTGATTTTTTAGTAGAAATACTTTCATTTGATTTTGTCTACTCACAAATTTGTGCTACTACTATGGCCGCACGAATTTTTAGGACTGATTCAAATGATTGTATTAGTTAGTAAAGAACTTATTAGCTTTATATAGGAAAATTACCTAGGAAGTATATTCTAAATGATGTAAACTCCCATAAGATGTCATAAAAATTTCATATTTTATAATGATACGTTTGGAAATACTTAGCACAGAGATATTACAGCGTAGCCAATTGATCTACTTCAACATAAAACCATAATTAAAAGCAGTGATTGGTTGAAATATCAAAAATCAAATATTATCAATACACGAACTAAAGAGTGAATAGTACCACAAATAATAGATTCAATCACATATAATAAATAAATAAATAACCTACACGAATTATAAGATTATTACCCCAAGTACTAGACCCAGGGTTTATTATCAAGTAAAATCATGATTACTTCTTAGCAGTTTTAACAACATTAATAATTTGTTCAACAACACCAGGATTTGACAAAGTACTAATATCACCTAATTGATCTTCTTCACCTGCTAAAACCTTTCTCAAGATTCTTCTCATGATCTTACCACTTCTTGTCTTTGGTAAATCTTCAACTAAAAGAATCAATTTAGGTGCAGCAAATGGACCAATTTCTTTACGAACAGTTAAGATCAATTCTTTCTTAATAGCATCAGCATCATCGACTTTAACTGTGTTCTTTAAAGAAACATAGGCAGCAACTGCTTGACCAGTTAAATCATCAGCATATCCAACAACAGCAGATTCACCAACTAATTCATGTTCAATTAAAGCTGCTTCAATTTCTGCGGTGGATAATCTATGACCACTGACGTTAACAACATCATCAACTCTACCTAAGATCCAGTAGAATCCATCTTTATCTCTAGCAGCACCATCTCCACTAAAATAATGGTTTGGATAAGGTTTCAAGTAAGTATCAATAAATCTATTATAATCATTGTAAATACCCCTGGTAATTGATGGCCAGGCATTCTTGATTGCCAAAACACCTTCAACATCATTTTCTTCCAATTCATGACCATTAACAGGGTCTAAAATTTTTGGAACAATACCAAAGAATGGTAATGAACAAGAACCAGGTTTAGTTGGAGTAATACCAGCTAATGGAGTTAACAAATGAGAACCAGATTCAGTTTGCCAATAAGTATCAACAATATGGGCTTTATGTCTACCGATATTATCATTATACCAATGCCAAACTTCCGCCGCAATTGGTTCCCCAACTGAACCAAGAACTCTTATACTATCTAATTTGTAATTTTCAATGTACTTAGTACCTGCTCTCTTTAATAATCTTAAAGCAGTTGGAGCAACATAAAAGATATTAACAGAATATTTATCAACAATTTCCCAATATCTTGAATAGTTTGGATAAGCTGGGGTACCTTCAAATACAACTGTAGTTGCACCATTTAATAATGGACCATAAACTACATAAGTATGACCAGTAATCCAACCAATATCACCAGCAGTAAAAACAATATCCAGTTCATGAACATCAAATACATATTTGGTAGTTAATAAAGCTCCTAATAAGTAACCAGCAGTATTATGTTGAACACCCTTTGGTTTACCTGTAGAACCTGAAGTATATAATAAGAATAAAGGATCTTCTGAATCAACAGGAGTTGGAGGGAAATATGGACCATATTTGTCCAATTCTTCATGCCACCAAATATCTCTTGAAGGGTTAAATGGAGCATGAGAATTACCAGTTCTTTTAAAGACTAAGACGTTTCTAACATCAGGACAACTCTTTAAAGCTTCATCAACAATCTTTTTAGTTTCAATGGTTTTACCACCTCTTTTAGATTCATCAGCAGTAATGACAATTTGAGAATTAGCATCTAAAATACGATCTCTTAATGAAGTCAGTGAGAAACCTGCAAAAACTACTGAATGAACAGCACCAATTCTTACAATGGCTAATAAAGTAACAATTGCTTCAGGAATCATTGGTAAATAAACTGCAACAGAATCACCTTTTTTAACCCCTAATTTAACTAAAGCTTGAGATAATTTAGAAATTTGTTTCAATAATTCTCCATAAGTGATAATTTGGGAAGTATCAGGTTCATCCCCTTCATAAATAATGGCAGGTTTATTTGGATTCTTGAAAGCCCATCTATCGACGGCATTATAACAAGCGTTCAATTTACCATTGACAAACCAATTAGGAATGTCACCATCATTGAAATCCTTACTTGGATCAATTGGGAATCTGGTCAAGTCAAATTCCTTGTCCCAATCAAGAAATTTCTTAGCTTGGTCGCCGAAGAATCCAGCAGGGTCCTCAACGGAATGTTTGTAGAGTTCTTGATATTCTGCAAAGGAGGATAAATTTGGCTTTTCCTTGGATCTCTCCTTGAATCCATCAGGAGGATTTTGCATCTTTTCATGATCTAATGTAACATGAGCTTCAACCATTTTAAATATCAATTGTTAAATAGTAAGAATCGATATTTCTCTGAACAGCGATTTTATCCCCTTTTTATATTTCGGACTTTCACTGACCCCACAAAAACTTTTTTGAGATTTTGTTGAGCTGGAAGAGTGGAAGTTTACGGGACAACGGCCACAGTAGTTTTACGGTATATCAGTAAAAGGAGTTAATTTATCACGTTATTAAATTTTTAAAAAGAGGATTTAAGTCAATTGAGTTGTTAGGATACTTCAAAGTATTGTTGGTTAACCTATTACACCCTGCAATAGTCAGCTCATATTTAATATTTTCTGAGATTTCACGTATAATCGCTTAGGAAATTATATAAGCCGGTCATTTAATATTATATAAGCAAACAGCTTGGTATTGTTTGATTGTATTATTAGTGGTTATTTTTTAAATGCCCCCACAAAACTGTTGCAAGGACTTAAGGGCCTGGTAACCACGCGACTTCGTAAACTATATAAAATCGGATTTACGCAATTATCTTGGCTGTTTTATATAATCGGTTCTTCTGTATATAGGCCGAGTTTTAGGTTTAGTTCATTTAATTAGCCTAACTTTAGTTTTGCTGTTGAAATCAATTTATTATACATATGGTTCATAGCTAATTGAGATCTATAGCCCCTAATTAGATCTCAATTTTTCTCGCTCTTACGCCCGCCTCACACTTTATTCACGCTTTATTCACGCTCCCCTGAAGCCTCCCGACTCACTTCCCAGTTCTCACTCAGTCACCACTTTCATCCACGATGAGTGGAGTTATCACTCTAAAGTTAACGAGTTTATTAATTAGAACTGTTTCCAAACCAATATCAAATTTGATTAAAACTCAAACAAAGCAGCATGAATTCTTCAAAAGAAACTTTATTAAATTTGGTCAGCTCATAAACAAGCTCGATCTTATATTAAGAAATAATAACTCAAGTATCAAAATAAGACCATTGAATGATAATAGAGCTATTGAAATTGGTAGTAATTTCTTAAGTGAATTATTTGTATTTAGTATAGGAGCTGGATTGATTTTATATGAAAGTTTCAAACCAAAGAAAGCAGAAAAGGCACCAGTGGCAGTTGAAGTCAACGTTGAACAATTAAGTAAAGACATAGAAGAATTAAAATTCCAAAATTCCGTGATATTGAATGAAATCAATAAATTAAGGCTTGTACCTTTAACTTTTGACAGAGAGGCGAATCAAGGAGTTTCAGGATTAGTGACCAAGGAGATTTCAAAGTCTTCTCCCGAATTTACTTCCACAGCATCAACTATCACCCCAACCAAGTCTAAATCCGTGGGATTAACAACTCCTTCAGACCAATTAAAGTCCAATACATCCATTGAGTCATCTAATCCTTCTTCTCCAGTCTCAAAATCAACATCAGAATCCTCAATTTTAAAGTCATCGTTGCCAGAGTCATCCAAAGCAACAATTCCTTTAGATACTAAATCATCCTCCAAACCCAAAGAAAACCTGTAAATAATGTACATAGCAATAGAGATATTTATTAATCTACACTAGAAATACAAATAACACACTTGTAGATAAAATCTAAGAAACATCAACTTCCTAACATTTATTTCTTTTGTTGTTTCTTTTCAACCTTTAATAATAAAGCTTTATTAATATGTGGTAAAACCCCACCGTAAGCAATGGTAGCTTTGATTAAATTATCTAATTCTTCATCACCTCTGATGGCTAATTGTAAATGTCTTGGGGTAATTCTTTTTACTTTTAAATCTTTGGCAGCGTTACCGGCCAATTCTAAAACTTCGGCAGTTAAATATTCTAAAACGGCTGTTAAATAAATGGCAGATTTTGATCCAACTCTGATTTTATTTTGAGCGGTCTTTTTTAAATATCTCTTAACTCTACCGACTGGGAATTGTAATCCTGCTCTTGCTGAATGAGATGTGGTAGATTTAGCTGATTCGGAGGATTTACCTTTACCACCATGAACTTTTCCTTTTCCTGACATTATGATATCTATGTGCTATAAACTGTTGTAATTGGATTTATTAATTGACTTAATAAGAATACGACTTGTTTATATTTGTTATTTTTTGTTGTGAGATTTTGAGGTTGTTTTGATTTTAGTATTTGCCGCGCACGACGATAAGAACATTACCCGCACATAGCCCCAGACAAGTCCACAATGAAGCGAAGGCTGATGTTTCACCAGACGATTGTGGTGATCCCTAAAATGGTCAAATCTGGTCAAAAATTAACTTCATTCTAAGAATTTATTATCCCGTTAGATCCTAAAGTATCCAATAAATTTTCAATTTCAAACCGACTTTTCTGTAACTCAGTACAGATCGAATCCATATTTTGAAACCCCTTAAGTAGCTTTATTACTTTCACTAAATCCTGAAACTTTTGATAGTTCAAAGATGGCACTTTGTCAAATTTAACAGAATTAACACTTTCAATATCATCTTCCTTATAATTAAAACTTACCCTACGAGATTTCAAGCTATACTCATTAACTAATGATTTCAAATCTTCTTTTGTGGTTGAATTTGTATTGGTACTAATGTTAATATTGGTATTCAATTTTGCTTTAAAATCTTCAATTAAATTATCTAATTCTTCATTATTGTTAGTCTCGATGTTCTTAATGATTAAACTTGAAATTGGGAATGAATGTACTCGATAGATCAATCCGTTCAAAACTCCAAAATTTATAAATCTTCTTATATCAATGAACTTAAGGTTCTTCTTGTGTTGCAAGTACCATTGTTTAACAGTCTGTCCTTGATTTAAAGATCTGTAAAGATAAAATAATAAGGTCTTTGACGGTATCCTTGTTACCACCTTAACATCTTTAGTATTAATGGGTGACATGGATATTCCTTGTTGATTACTTGCACTTTGTAGTACTCCATTCTGTATAATACTTTGATTTACACTTTGTAGTACTCCATTCTGTATGATACTTTGATTAACACTTTGTCCTGTACTTGGATTTTGGCTTGCTACTTGTGATCCATTATTATGAGTTTGTGCCCCTGATCCGATATTAATCCCCTGTGTACCTCCATCTGTAACCACATAACTTTGACATCTCTCACCTAAACCCGGAAACTTTAAGAAGTTATCAATATTATTAGTTGGGGCATAAATGTTTTGAAATTGAAATATATCAATAATTTGTAAACATTTATAATGCATTAAATGTTGTATACATTGTTTCGTTAGTATGTAATCACTATCACTCAATTCACTAATTTTCTTGATGGAATTTATTCCATTTATAAATGGAAGAATTTTAATCATTGTAGGATCCCAATTAACATCCACTAAAGAATTTAAATTGACCAATAATATTGGTACTTGAAATGCCTTGATATTCAATGGTGGAGGTAATACTGGGAATAACTTAATATCTATAGAATTTGATGAGTCTAAGGGTATACAACACTCACTATAATTATTTAAATCTTGAAAGATTTGATTTATAAGTGATTCAATAGAACTCAAGTTAATGGTCTTAAAGTTCTTAAACCCGGGTAATTCATTGATTGAGTTAATCTGGCGATATTTTTCCAGTTTAATAAATAAATCACCATTTAATTTCAGTAACATATAATTTTGTTCCTCTAATACTTTGAACATCTTACCAATTCTCCTGATGGTCAATTCATAAGTTATGGTTTCACTATTGTAGGGAAAAACAAAACAAAAGTTGAAATTAAATGAATTTCTTATATAATCTTCATTCTGTACATTAACTGGAAACCCAATGACTTTATATTTCCCGATCTTTATTGATATTAATTTATTACATAACTGAGGTTTAGGTATAATATAATTTTTTATGGTATTGAAATTGAATAATGAGTCTTTAGTAGGGTTGATGATATTTGAAGGAGTTTGATTAATTATCTTTGTACCTTCCGTAGGATGGAATACTGCATAAAAAATGGCAGTTATGGGTATAAAACCATCACTTGTTTCCATGGTACGGATTTTCTCAATTCTCATTATCGTTGATTTGGCTGCAAATACAGGGGAGATTGAAAATATGGGAAATGATTTATTTGGATTAGTTTATGATGTAATTTTTGTTGATAAAGTTTTTAAGTAACATACTTATTATATGAATGGCTTTTTATGAGATATTGTTATTAGAAGAAATTTTTGAAATTGTTCATTTGTTGCAAAATTCACAAGTTTTTTGGTTGTTAAATTATATATTTCCAAGAGAAATTATTTAAAAGAACAACCAAAAAATTAATTAACCTTTTATTCCTTTAAAGTGATTTGTTTATAAAATTCGAATAATTATATAAGGAATTTTCATGTAAATTGATCAAAATAGTGTATACTTGTATGACTTATATAATCACACAATTGATGATACCCATCACCATAACCATGTATTACATTCATAATAAATAACTTCGAGTCAAAGAATCACCCAAAGAATCACCCAAAGAACACTCAAACTATAAAGATCCCGAAACTAAGTAATTCATCATTTTAGATTATTAAATCCCCACAATATAATGTCCGATTATATGCTCCCCAAAATTTGCAGCCAAATATCAAAACACATTCTTTAAAACCGAAAATATCCTTTAATAACCATCCACCCAATAATACCCTCTAAAAACTTCAACACCTACCTACAACCCTAAAACCACCCTTAAAACCTTCCATCACATAGATAATATTCCCCGGGACGTGTCCCACACAAGAATTTTCTGGAAATTAAGTGCACGAAAAATTTTCATACAAGTGAAAAATTCAATTGGTAATCCATACAAATGTTAAGAACTAATCATTCAATTAAAAGATCAGGTTTACAACTTGTTCGTAACTTATCACACAAAGAATTAAAATTCGGTGTTGAAGGTAGAGCTGCCCTTTTAAAAGGTGTCAACACATTGGCCGACGCCGTTTCTGTTACCTTAGGTCCAAAAGGTAGAAACGTTTTAATTGAACAACAATTCGGTTCACCAAAAATCACTAAAGATGGTGTAACTGTTGCCAAATCAATCACTTTAGAAAACAAATTCGAAGATATGGGTGCTAAATTATTACAAGAAGTTGCTTCTAAAACCAACGAAAGTGCTGGTGATGGTACTACTTCTGCCACTATCTTAGGTAGATCCATTTTCACTGAAAGTGTTAAAAATGTTGCTGCCGGTTGTAACCCAATGGATTTAAGAAGAGGTTCTCAAGCTGCTGTTGAAGCCGTTGTTGAATTCTTACAAACCAACAAGAAGGAAATTACCACTTCAGAAGAAATTGCTCAAGTTGCCACTATTTCTGCTAATGGTGATGTTCACATTGGTAATTTATTAGCTTCTGCTATGGAAAAAGTCGGTAAAGAAGGTGTCATTACCGTCAAAGAAGGTAAAACTTTAGAAGATGAATTAGAAGTCACTGAAGGTATGAGATTTGATCGTGGTTTCATCTCTCCTTATTTCATCACTGACACTAAATCCGGTAAAGTTGAATTCGAAAATCCTTTAATCTTATTAAGTGAAAAGAAAATCAGTTCTATCCAAGATATTTTACCATCTTTAGAATTAAGTAACCAACAAAGAAGACCATTATTAATCTTAGCTGAAGATATTGATGGTGAAGCTTTAGCTGCTTGTATCTTAAACAAATTAAGAGGTCAAGTCCAAGTTTGTGCTGTTAAAGCTCCAGGTTTTGGTGATAACAGAAAGAATATCTTAGGTGATATTGCTATCTTATCAGGTGGTACTGTCTTCACTGAAGAATTAGATATTAAACCAGAAAATGCTACTGTTGATTTATTAGGTAGTGCTGGTTCTATCACCATCACCAAAGAAGATACTGTTGTATTAAACGGTGAAGGTGCTAAAGATAACATCCAATCTAGATGTGAACAAATTAGACAAGCTATCTCAGATTCTCAAACTACTGAATACGAAAGGGAAAAATTACAAGAAAGATTAGCTAAATTATCCGGAGGTGTTGCCGTCATTAAAGTTGGTGGTGCTTCTGAAGTTGAAGTTGGTGAAAAGAAAGACAGATATGACGATGCTTTAAATGCCACCAGAGCTGCTGTTCAAGAAGGTATCTTACCAGGTGGTGGTACTGCTTTAATCAAAGCTTCTAAAGTTTTAGATCAAGTTAAAGATAAAGCCGCTAACTTTGACCAAAAATTAGGTGTTGATATTATCAAATCTGCTATCACCAAACCAGCTAGAAGAATCATTGAAAATGCTGGTGAAGAAGGTGCTGTTATTGTCGGTAAGATTTATGATGAGCCAGAATTCAACAAAGGTTACGACTCAGCTAAAGGTGAATTTACCGATATGATTGCTTCAGGTATTATTGATCCATTCAAGGTTGTTAAGAATGGTTTAGTCGATGCCAGTGGTGTTGCTTCATTATTAGCTACTACTGAATGTGCTATTGTTGAAGCTCCTCAACCTCCAGCTGCTGCTGCTCCACCTGCTGGTGGTATGGGTGGTATGGGTGGTATGCCAGGTATGGGATTCTAATCTAGACTTGTATTTACCTAGAACTCCTTATTTTGTATATAGTTTAATTTACTGGAGTAAACTTGATTTTGCGTCCCTCTGTCGCTTATCTGTACAGATTCCTCTGAGATTGGGAAGTGCGACACACACCTCTTCTCGAAATCATTATGTTTCAAGAGTTAACTTCTTATGGTCTTGCTGACCGTAAGTTGGAATATGATCCTATAGAATTGCTACGACTATATAAGGTAATACAGCGACTTAATGATCTTTTAAAGTCTGAGAAATTATCTGAAGAACTTCGGGAGAAAATTCAAGATTCCTATTATAAACGAGACATAATTCATCTTTTAAGATATGAATTGAAAGGGTTAACAAGACCAGAAGAATCTTATGAAATTTGGCATCAATATCCACATTTACTGAATTATAAATCTTATAGTTTTAGCTCAGGAGACTTTTATGATGATTCGTATCTTATAGAATTAATAAGGAATATCATTCTGGATAGAGATAAACTGAGAGAGAATAGTATTCAATTACAAGATGATCATGAGGACAGAAACGATATAAGTGAAGCACTAAAAGAGAAAATGAATTTTACAAGACGTTTAGAGAAGAAATATTTGAGTTTCCTTGATCCTAATAACAAGTCAAATGATTTTGTACGAATGGAATTCTTATTAAGAACAAGTGGTTTAGAGATTATCCCATCAGTACAAAGAAGTCATAGGTTTTACAAATATCATGTACATAATTTGAATTTTTTCCTTCATATGACAGTACTTAATGAAAAATGGGATTTAGCATATAAAATCTATTGTCTAATTTTAAGAATCCCATCACTTGATCTTCGAATGATATGGTCTATTGGTATCGATATTCTTCGGGGAAAGGCCGAACAATGTAAAACTACAACCAGTAGTAAATTTTTAAAGTTGAAACAGAAAAAGTTCTTTACGTGGCTAGATTCATTCTATGTGTTAAAAATTCGTAAACCATTAACTAACGTCGTTAATCCTATATTTAGATCAGGATCTAAATCTCACGTACCGATGTATTTCATAACATCTTTATGGTCATTGATTTCAAATAATGAATACAAAAAAGTTATAGATGTTTTAGATGGAGTGATATTGAGGAGTCCTTATGATATTGAAGGGTGTTTACCATTCATTTTAAGCTTATGTTATTTAATGGAGAATACCAAGCTAATAGAGGTATATGAGAATATTGGAAAAACAAGACGAGCAAGAATTGTGAATGATGAGGAAATGGCGTTATTTGGTAATAGAAGTGAGGTGTACCTGAAAATTAGTGATAACTTCTTAAAGGTTGAAAAGAATTTAGAGAAATGTGAAGGGTTGAATTTTGATTATCCTAGAGATTTAATTGATGAACAGATTGAATGGATTACAAGGAAATTGAGAGAAATAGATGAGAATTATGAATATGAACAAGAGGGACTGGAAGACCTGGGAGATGATGATATGGAGGTTAATGAGAATGAATATGATATGGAAGTTAATGGAAATGAATATGATATGGAAGTTAATGGAAATGAAAATGATAAAGAAGAAACCACTGAAAAAGATATAGAAATTGAACAGGATATTGCAATGGATAGAGAGAATAATAAAACTAATAAACTCAAAGAAGATACAAGAATTATTGAAAATTCTGATTTTGAAGAAGATTCTGATGAACCAATAATTAGTGATCCAGAAGATATAAAACCATCACAAATACCAAGTGATGAAGAAATTCTATTTAGCGATAGCGATCAAGAAGAAGAAAACAGTGTTCAAGTACCACAAAGTTCACAAGTACCTCAGAGCTCGATTCCAAGTTCACAAATTCTTCAAAGTGGCCAAATACCTCAAAGTTCACAATTACTTCAAAGCTCACAAATCCCCAGTGATATTGAATTAGAGTTTAGCGATGATGAACCGGAACCTGAACCTAAAGAGACAGGTGGTGATGATGATGAACTTGAATTCGATTTTGATGATTAATGATGCATATATTAATATAAAATACGTAGTTACTCATACTCATTGTTACTCATTATTACATAAATTTTACTGTACACTATTAGTACTATTCAGTACTCATCCTTGCCGTCACTTGGACTTGTGTCACTATACTCGTTGCATTATTCTTTGTGTCAGATAAGTTACTTGATAAATTGTTTAATGTTGTAGATTTCTTCATCCCTCTTTCATTATTCAAACTCTGACAGCTCACATTTTGATTGGTTAAATTTTGATTAGGTGCTAAGGGTTTTGGATCATCAAGGTTCAATACATTTAAGGTATTAGATAATTCAATCATTGGTGGTTTTTGATTCCTAAAGAAATGATGTAAATGTCTAATGGCTGCTTCATTATCTAAAAGCATAGCACTTTCAAAATATCCTGGTCTTGTATCATCAATTTTGAAATCATTCTTAAATTTTATACCATTAATTAAATTGAATAAATCTATACGGTAGCTTTTAGGTAATTTGTTGGATGTCAAATAAACATTGTTAAAAGTATTGACTTTAATATATAAATAAAGGATTGGTTTAAAACTGTTAATAGAATCTAAATTATTCTTACGTAAGTCAATTTTTTCAAGGGAAAGTAAATTATCTAATCCTTCTAAACTATTCAATTTATTATTATTAAAACTTAACGTAGTTAAGAATTTCAAGTTAGTCGGTAAATTTTTCAAATTAGTTATATAATTATCAGATAAGTTTATGTACTTAACATTAGTTAAGTAATTTAATCCCTCAGGTATTTCTTCTAACAAATTATTGGATAAATTCAATTTGACTAAATTACTTAAAGGTTTAAAAGTAAAAGACGGTATTGACGTTATAGAAGTTTCCACTATTGTCAATTGTTTTAAAAAAGACCATTTTGTATCTTTTAATTGATGGTTGGTAGTATGGGTAAATTGTGAAGTGCTATAAGAATTATGGGTTGCACTATATAATGAATGTTCTTTAGAGCCAGCTCTTTTATGATCATCATATTCCATACTCAATGTTGCAATTGTTCCACTTGTTATTGACCTTCTCATTGGTTTACTGAATGAGTTACGACCATTTTCATCATCATTCACTAATGTATAAATTAACTCTGTCAAGTCACTCATTTTAGAATTCTTGATAATCAAGATCCTTAATTGTTCACTCAATACGTTCCAACCAAACACTTCGTTAGGTTCATAATCAACAATTTCTAATACTTGTAGATTCTTGAACATTTTTAATGGTACTGAAGTATCACATGGAAACTCTTCATATCCTTGTATCCCATTGGTCTTCGTCCTTGGTGACAATATCAAACATGGGATCTTTGTAAATGATGAATATAAATATCTTATATCATTCTTTAGTATTTTCGGATCTTTTGTCATATTAAAATTTCTCCAAAAAACGGAGGCATTACTAACAATTGATTTCATGGAGTTAATTGAGGAGATGGACCTAGTATCACTATCAAAATTCTTTGTTCGGGCATTATTCGCCATAAATGAAATGAATGTTGGTTCATGATTAGGACTATCCAATCTTATATTCAAAGGTCCAACATCCACCCCTAAATTACTACTATCAATCTTTTCCGTAACATAATAAAGATGATGAAGACTAAAACTTAACCGGATCGGTTTAATTTTGGAATTCTTCAGTTTAGAAAATAATAATAACCCATTGGCCAACCCTTCCTCATTCCTCTTGATATGGTTTGATATTTTCCGTATATAGAACTCCCCTTCTATCGAAGGTTCAGCACTAAAACCGGACATATGCTTAAGAGGTTGTGTGTTTACTTATGCTAAATTTACTTCGCGGTGTTTACTTTTTTTGGTATATTTAAACATAACTACATGTGTACAAGTATTGTTGGAAACATTGACATTTATTCCATTTATTATGAGTGGGGGTTATTATATAAATAGTTGTGATTGTATGTGTTATTATAGTAGAATTTGAATTTGAAAACTTGTTGAAAAAAAATTGTGGTTGTGAATTTATCGATTGCATTGGGCCTGTTGTTCCGCAGACCCTGGGCCCATACCTCAGCCCTTCCCCGTCTAATTTGATTTAGTTGTGGACTCAGTCTCAATATCTTTATATGAATTGATATCATCAGGATTTAAACTATTTGCATTTACACTATTAGCATACGTAGTAGGTTGTACTGATATTCTCTCCATTATACTAGCAGGAGGTATTCCTACAGTTGAAGAGTTGGTCTCAAGACTTCTTCTTCTAATTCTTCGGGTAGAACTGGCTAATGTTACTATACTTTCACTATCTCTATCAGGAGGAGGTAAACTATCACGATCACGGTTGAATAAAATAGCATTAAATGGTGCCGTGGATCCCGATGGAGCTATAGACGTTTCAGCAGTAGATGCATTATAACTTTGTGTATCATTATGATTATCACCGCTTAAAACACTTGGTGGATTAGTTGAAGGAGACGATATAATTGATTTTAAAGGTGTAGTACTTATATTATCAGAATTAGTTGTTAATTCACTTGATCCACTACGTATGTCACTACGACCGTCACTACGTATATCACTATTATTATCTTCGTCACTTTGATACTCTTCATCAGTACTTGTCTTATTTTCATTATTCGTATGACTAGATGATTCTCCATTATTTAATCCTTTCCTTGAACTCTTCTTATGTCTTCTATGCTTCGTTGCAGTCCTATAATAATCATCATGATATATTCTTGGTTCGTGTATTAGTTCATTAGTTCTTTGTCCTTGCATTAATCGCCTAACCCAGGAAAACCTTCCTCTTGGATGACGCATATTATCTACATGGTTAGTAATAAATTCAAAATTATCAATAGTTATAGAAATACATACCAATTTCACGAGGTTGACTCATTTTGTTATAAGGTAGTAAAGGTAGTAAGGAGGGTTAGGAATTGATAGTGCGCAATTTATTATGGAAATTATAACATTACTCTATATAAATATTTCTCGTGTTTTTTTAATCGGCTAGACAGAAGTGGCTAATATTATTACCTGTACACGCTTAATCCATAAGGTGATATATACTTGAAAGAACAATGAGAATTGAAAATTTCTTCTAAAAAACACCTAAAATATTCAACCCTAAAGTTAACATACTAACACCTCCTAGTATACCAAATGGAGCGACAGTGTTACCACCATTTTTATCTTTTAAAGTCTTTGGATCAAGCCCACTAACTGATAATCTTTCATCATACCAACCTAACTTTGTAGCGAATTGCTCAAGAGTGGTGATATCGAAATCAGGGTCCTGTAAAAGTGTGGTATATGAATCATCAGTATATGAGGTTAATGCATAGGCTAATGTTGTGAATAATGGTGGGATATTATCATCATTAGTTCTTTGGAATAATCCATAATCATTTCTATGTGATCTAACATCATTAACTAACTTTGTTAAGAATTCAATATCAACTTGTTTGACTGATTTGCTCTCTGTTGCTGTAGTAGAGCTCTCACTTGAACTACAACTAATCAAAGAGATTAATGTGAAAATGTAGAAGATATTAAACAACATGGACAGTAATTGAAGTTGGAATTATCCTGGAACTTAAGGAAGAAATTAAACTCGGTGTGACTTAAACTAAGGAGACCAATTTAGTAATTAATAAACACTCGGTCGGGTGTAATCTCGCGGCAGGGCTGGCAATTTTGGTCGGAAGTGGTTTCTTTGAGTTATTGGTTATTTATATGCATGGAAAACTGTCGATTATGCTTGATAACGTCAATATTATATAAGTACGTCATTGCTGCATGCATCTCATTATAATTCATTTTTTTTTAGAAGAGATAAACTTAAAATACCTATATATCATTTGATAAAAAACAAAACAATCCTTTATTCCATATTTACCTATACTTATACCTATTCTATAGAATTAAACCTCTAAACTTATAATGACCAGAAGTCACTTAAGTTCTTTCCGGCTCCATTGTATGCTAAAAGATTTGGTGTATCAGCATCAATGATACTTGAAATAACTCCTTTAGTACCATATTTGATAACCTTCAGTTTCAAAACTTCAGGTTTTAATAAACCAGTACCAAATTCTGAAGTTAAATCTGGAGCTAATGATAAATAATAAGCTAATAATCCAGCAATATGAGGAGCTGCCATTGAGGTACCACTTAAAACTGAAGTTCCTCCAATGATGTAAGTACTAGTGATATCTTCACCAGGGGCAAAAATATCAACACATTTACCCCAATTAGAAAATTCGGCTTTGGCATCTTGAACATTTGATGCACCAACAGTAATTGGACCTGTGGCTTTAGCTGGAGAATACTCACATGCATCTTGGTTATCATTACCAGCAGCAACTGCAACGTGAATACCTGCTTTGGTAGCAGCATTAATTGCCAAGTCTAAACTGTCTTGACTACCACCACCTAATGACATATTAATAACTGAACCTTTGAAACCTGGTTTTTTGGAAGTGACTTTAGTTTTATGGTCATTAACAACAAATTCAATACCTTTAATAATGTCAGAGGTAACCCCAGAACCTAAGAAGTTCATGACACCAACGGCAACTAATTCAACTTTTTTGGATACACCATAAGTCTTTGAACCAATAATTCCGGCACAATGAGTTCCATGACCATTACCATCAATCTTTAATTTAGGGAATGCAAATGAATCCCCCCAATTGGCTCTACCTTCAAATTCAGGTAAATTAGTTTTAATACCAGTATCAATAACATAAGCAGTAACACCTTCACCACCATCATTGTCAAATTCATAATTTGCTGAAGCAAACTCTTTACGTTGACTTAATCTAGATAAACCCCAAGGAGCATCTTTTTGAATATCATATTCATTGATATAAACTTTAGTATCCTTTTCGATATATTTAACAAGGCCAGAAGTTTGAACTAATTTAAGTAAATCTTCTGTCATATAACCAAAATACCCCTTGAAATCATCAATGGTAAAAAACTGTAAAGGATTAGACTTCAAGTTAAGTTTTAAAACTTTGGAGATCTTTTGTTCATCAAGGGAGTCTACCACTTTTTTATGTTCTTGTAAAACCCAAGATTTATGAGTTTCAATATCTTCAATACTAACATCATCTTTAAGTGCTACAATATATCTATCAGGAATAATATCATCCAACTTATCAGCATTTAAAATTGGGGCAAGTTGCGTGTGACCAGTAATTCCTTCTTTTAAACCTTCCTTAAGATCATCAAGGAGATCGAGACTGAAGGGAATTTCGGGTCTGAAATTCAAAATTGATTGGAAATCTGGTACTAAGATCCCAGCAACCACGTTAGTTAATAATAAAACGTTTAATCTCATAATAGTGTAAACGGGGGTTAAACTGAGAAGATAACTGATAGGGGGTAAGAATTAGTGCGCACGACTAGACGGCTAGCCTGGCACTACTAAACTCGCATATGACGTTAGCGCCAAGGGCCACACTGTAGGTTTTGGCACTATTATGCGGGAATTGCTTAAAACACAGAAATCCGTAAATTCTTTTGTAAGCATATCTAAATGTGGCTTATGGCCGAATATCATCACCGTTGATCATAGACGTTGTCTCATTTGAAAGGGGTTGCTCGTGCAGAATCTTCTCCAAATTCATTTGTAAGCAAGTACCAAATGCATCTTAAAGCCGAATATCAAAGCCATTGATTGGCCAATAGGTTTCACTACGAATAAATTTAGTTTGAAACAATCAATCTTCACTCAACTTGTGGTGCGTCAGGGCCAAAATTTATAACCGTTGATCCTAAAATCACAATATAAAAGGAAACAATTTGCCACTGAGATCCTTCAATCTATTAAACTTTTCCCAATAAAAAATGGCACAAGCAGTCACATTAAATAATGGTAATACCATTCCAAAATTAGGATTAGGAGTTTTTCAAACTAAGAAAGGTGAAGCTGAAGAATTAATCTACGAGGCTTTAAATACTGGTTATAGACATGTTGATAGTGCCTATTTCTATAAGAATGAGCAAGAAGTATCTCAAGGTATTGCAAGATGGGTCAAGGAAGGCAAAGGAAAACGTTCTGACGTTTTTTATACTACCAAGATCTTTGTTTTAGATACTACTAATGGTTACGAGGCTGCCAAAAAGCAAATTGCTGAGGTTATTGAAAATGCTAAGAGCATCGATTATATTGATTTATTATTGACTCATGCTCCGATTTCAAGTCCTGAATCAAGACACGGAGTTTGGAATGCCTTACAAGAAGCAGTTGATCTGGGAAAAGTTAAAAACATTGGTATTTCCAACTTTAGTGTTGATCATATCAAGGAATTATTAGCTTATAAAGACTTAAAATATAAACCAGTTGTCAATCAAATTGAATTAAGTCCTTTCTATCAAAGACCTGAATTAGTCGAGTTTACTAGAAGTCAAGGAATTGAACTTGAAGCTTACTCACCAATTGCTAGAGGAGAAAGATTTGGTAATGAGACTGTTATCAAATTAGCTGAAAAATATGGTAAAAGTGAAGCTGAAATCATGATCAATTGGACTTTACAGAAAGGATTCATCTCATTACCAAAGACTGCCACAAAGTCGAGATTACTTAATAACTTAAATACCCTTGAATGGAAATTATCTGACGAGGACATTAAGCTTTTAGAAACAGTTGATGAAAAGAAGGCAACACGTTGGGATCCTACTTTATTCCCAGTTGATGCAGTTTATGACTCTGCTGTACATGACAAAATCATTAACTGGCACCTTTAGACCTGTTTAGATGTTTATTAAGATAGAATAGCTTTAGATGAAATGTGTTTAGTTTATAAATGAATGGAATTCATTCAATCGGTTAATTTTCTTGGTAAGAAAAGTTTTGGGCCATCTTATAATCAAAACTACCAGCTTTTATAAACCCTCTAGACCCACATCTCTATTAAAGATTGCTTCATTGTGGTATGGAATTCCTCGTGTCCCTCACGGTTGCAATCAGGACATATAATTGCTGCAAAATATCGCACGACTTTTACAAGAGATTTAAGAGCTTACGGAGAAACATAAACGAATCCTAAATTCCCAATAAATAATCTATCCCATCTCGTTGGTAATACCCGTATTAACAATATAATAACATTCTACAAATTTTAATTCTATAATTCATGGCTCATAATATCTTGGAAAAGATACAGAATTTCACGTATGGCTCGTTTAACTGAGGCTCGTCAGTTGTTTGGGTCTTATGTGATTGATTGTGGTTTGCTGGTAAGTTGTGGTCTTATTATAGCTTGTATGATGGTAATGGATTAAAAATTAATATTACCAAATTTAAATAACCTACTCATGCTTGAAACAACATCTAGATCCATACCTACAATTTCCATACTTTAACCAATTAACGCATGGCTTAGATCTATAATTAGCAGGCCTTTCCACCAATTTTAATTCATTTGACCCATGAGCAAATTGACATTTATTCCCATAAGGACAATAATTATATTTAATATACGAATCACATAATTCTGTTTTATAAAGTTGTGTGTTGATAGGTTTCTTATCATCATCTAATTTATATGTAGTATAATTTAAATTTAAATTAACATTTGAGGAATTATTTGAACTATTCAAGTCATAGTTGAAAGAATTTAAACTATTTAAACTGTTCAAAGAATTTGTAGTTATGGAATTATTTGAACTATTAGAACTGATTTTTGATAAGTTGTTATTACTAGACCAAATACTATTGGACTTAACGTTCCACAAGTCAATCAATAACTCATTATTATAATCGTTAATCTGTTGATTATTTAATTGGATTTGGTCTATTTGCATCCCGATATTATATTTGTAAACTTTTAAATGTAAATGTTAACTGTGGATTTTACGACACTTATATAGTGTTCTGATGAGATTTAATTTTTCCGCTATTCGGGTTTTTTGAAAATGAACCAATAATTAAAAAAAAAAAAATCAGAAGATTTTATGATTGATTTCCGGTTTCAAACTGTTTGATGTTTTATATATAAATTATTAAGGGATATCTATGCTATTAAGTTGATAATACGATATGAAGGTTATTATCGGCTTATAGTTAACGAAGGTGAAGTAGTACAGAGATTTTCCATATTTATAACATTTGCATTTCCAACTTCTCCAAATTTTTGGAGGGGTTTTTCTGCAACCAAAAAAATTGTTGCATTTACTCCGACTATTTCCTGCCTCGCACTACGACAATTACCATTAAAATTGGGCGATAGTCGCACAAGTTGTGGTAGTGGCTTCAACCGCAACAATACTGCCTCGCACTGGCTGCCACCAATGGCTAAATTCTCAGCCTCTCAATCTCGGAAAACCAATTAGTCCAATCGTGTCATGATGCCTAGTCCGGGAGGAAACCCTTTACGGTTTAGATAAGAGCAATTTTACTGATAGGGTGAGTTTTACTATAAGTAGCTTATCAATAATTGGTTCAACCTAGTGTTGAAGAAATTTGGAATATTAGATATATGCCGTGATGTTCTGGCTATGTTGTAGAGAGTTTATCTTCCCCTCTTTGGTTCCCCAACATCGGGAATTAAAATCCAATTTTGTCGGAGGTCATAGGGTATAGGAGATACGACATGAGCATTTATATATTTGTGGGTTTATACGACATCATTTTTCGGCGACATGAGCCATTTTGATCTGACGTCAATATTTTATATATGGTGTACTGATTTATTCTGAGAAACGGTGCACGGGGATATATTAAGCAATGGTGCACTGGTAAATTAAGAAATATGAACCCATATTTTCTCTTATAGCTTAAATGTCACAGAATATCCTTGTTATGAATTTTCAGAAGTCATAAAATCCAAATCTTTAATAATTCCAATCAATGGGTTACTAATTTGTCAATCTTTTTGATAAGAAATTGTATTTGAATGTTACACTGTAATTGACAAGAACTCCAAATCCCAACGATTCAAACCTCAGGCGTATACATTTCACATATTTATCATTCACCAAATCTTTTCAATTCATAATCAAACTTGTTATCTTCTATTAATTCTACAACCATTATTCACGGTTTTCAAGTCTCGAATGGTTCAAATAACTAACCCTCTGTTACCTCATTGACTTCTCATCATACATCTCAGATCGCGAGCTTAAACCTATATGTACGCGTTGTTATGATAAACAATCTATCTACACAGACCAACTGGATTAGTCGAAATAAACCGTATATACCGAAACCAAAGGTACTCAAGGCACTTGAGAGTTTGGAGGTAGGTCCCAATGTGAATTTATTCAATGATGTTATCCTGAAATCGTCAAATAGATCAGTAACTAGGCCTACAACAAGTGTAGGAATCACTAATACCGGGGATAGAATTTCGAATATACTGCTGATAAGTACTGAAGAAATAAGCAATACAAACTATAATGGGATGAATATGTCTTCGACTCCAACAAATGTGGAGAACAGATCAAATATATACACAGAGAGAAGAAACGCCCTCAACATGGGAGATACATCAAATATTACAGATAATGCATCAAATATGATGGCAAATTCTTCAAACTTGGCGCTTAATAACAGAAACATACCTTCAGACCATAGAGGAGCAGGTTCAAATACCAATATGAGTATTAGGCAGAATAGAGGCAATAGTGTGAATACAACTAATACATCTACCATCATAGGTAATAACAGTATAAATACATCAACAACCGGTTATAATTACCCGATAAATACCACAAATACCCCAAATGTTACAAATACCACAAGAACGTTAAATAATCCTTTAAATCGTACAAACATGAATTCAATCAATTCAAATACCTTCACAAACACCTTCACAGATACAAACAGAAACTCATCACGAATCGATCCCAATTCAAACATTCACATATTAAAATCTCCTTCATCCAATAAAAACGATACTGAAGCTGATATCACCATACAGGATAAACGAATCGACGATTTCCCAAATAAAAGACATAGACCATCATACCCCGCCTCAATATCTAGACCTATACAAGAAACTACCAATGAAGATATTTACAAGAAGTATATAAAGCTCCTCACCATGAAATCCAATTTATTAACTCAAAGATATATGATTTTTGAGTCATCTTCCATCTCCTTGGATGATAAGAATAAATTCATAGAGAATGAATTCAATGTTAAATTTGCAAAGATTGAAGCGAATTTAAATATCTTGACTCAAATTTTACCAATGAAATTAAGTGAAATTGATGAAAACATTGAACCTATAACGGCATTAGAGCCTGTGAAGAAAGTTCAAGTTGAAAATAGCTTTCAAACCCAAGTAATATCCAGGATTGATAGTGTACCGAGAAGTGAAAGTATACAAAGAATCGATAGCATACCAATGATTGACAAATTGCCAAGAAGTGATTCATATAAAGAATTAGTGGAGCCTGACTTTGATCCTTTTGAGGAATTTGATAGGGAACCAGTTTCATCAACTCCCGTGGCTTTAGGACTGAGGGAAAAGGATAAGGAACAAGAGGAGGATAACGATGTGAGAGACCCTGCTATGGACCACTCAGACATAGTAATAACACAAGTTAATAATTATGATGTGATTGAAGTGGAAGAGAAAGAAAATTCAGATAATGAACTCGATTTGATCTCCTCAAAGATCTTTACGCCTGTGAATAAGAATACAGAAGAGGGAATGCAAATAAATGAACGAAGTTCAACTCTTCATGAATCTTCCAATAGGCCACTTCCCCCAGTTACTACCAGACCAGACCGTTCGATGCCTTCAAGACCTCCACCATTAGTCCCCACTACACCACCCGAGAATGAAGACGACTTTGGTGAATGTGAAATGGACGGTCTTTTAACACCAACCCAGGAAAGAGATAACGAATATACTGACCTTAGTGGGTTTATAGCTGAGGATTTGAGTGATGAGGATCATACATTTGCTTCCCATAGTGACATAGAATCCATTCAAGATTCTATTATTCAATCGGATGATGATATTCTCGTAGATCAAGATGAAATTGAAGCTATAAGATTGAGTCAAGACGTAGCAGAACAGTATGGAATACATTATGATGAATTTGACTTGAACTCTCAAATCAACGATGAACGTGAAGTAAATATAATTGAAGTTAATGATGAAAGTGATTATGATTATGACGCAGAACCTGTTTTTATCAAACCAGAACCAAGGAATGAACCTATTAGACTTGATAGTGATATTTATAGTGATGATGAGTTTGATCTGTTAGGAATTACCACACCTAAGGATATTATAGATGAGCATTTTAAAACATATCCTGGTCAAGAGCAGCTTATTAAGCTGATTTTCCATACTTTGAATACCGTATTTGGGCTTGAAAACTTTAGATCTAATCAATTTGAGGCTATAATAAATTTCCTAATGGGTAAAGACGTATTTGTGTTGATGCCTACCGGTGGAGGGAAATCATTATGTTATCAATTACCAGCATTAATCAAACATTTAAACCAAGGATTGACTATAGTAATTTCTCCGTTAATATCATTAATGCAGGATCAAATTAATCATTTGGTAGCAAAGGATATAAAGGCAGGTATGATAAGTTCTAAGAATACCTCGGAAGAACGTAGGGAAATGTTAGACTTGTTCCGTCATGCTAAACTTGATTTGATATACTTATCCCCAGAGATGATAAATACTTCCGTTAATATTCAAAAGATTATTCAGAACTTATATGATAACAATTTATTAGGTAAAATTGTCGTTGACGAGGCTCATTGTATATCTAGTTGGGGCCATGATTTTAGACCTGATTATAAGGGAATGAATTATTTCAAGAAGAATTTCCCTACAATCCCAGTTATGGCTTTAACAGCCACTGCCAATGAGAAAGTCAAATTGGATATTATCCATAATTTGAGTATGAATAATCCAAAGACCCTTAAACAAAGCTTTAACCGTATTAATTTATACTATGAAATCAAATGGAAACCGACAAACTTTGTTGACGACATGAAGGATTTAATCGAACTGAAGTATCGGGATAAAACTGGAATTATTTACTGTCATTCCAAGCAGTCATGTGAACAAATTAGTGATAAATTAAACTCGTACGGGTTGAATACTTGGTACTATCATGCAGGGATGAGTACTCAAGAAAGGTTCCAGGTTCAAAATGATTGGCAATCTGAAAAAATCAAAGTAATCTGTGCAACCATAGCATTTGGAATGGGGATAGATAAACCAAATGTCAGGTTTGTTATCCACCTGTTTTTACCTAGAAATTTAGAGGGATATTATCAAGAGACTGGAAGAGCTGGTAGGGATGGATTAAAGTCAGAATGTATAATGTTTTACTCGTATAAAGATGCAAGGAACTTGAAGTTGTTGATCCAGAAAGACCTGGAATTAACCCAAGTAACCAAGGAAAACCATCTCCATAAACTAAGACAAGTTGTTCAATATTGTGAGAATATCAATGATTGTAGACGTAAACAAGTATTACAATATTTTAATGAAACTTTTGATCCTAAAGTATGTAATAAGAATTGTGATAATTGTAAGAATAATAATGGAAAGCAAATAGAAAAGAATGTTACGGAAATAAGTAAACAAATTCTTAAGATGGTAGGAGAAATTGAACATGAAAAAGTGACACTTTTATATTGTCAAGATATTTTCAAAGGATCCAATGCTGCAAAAATTAATAACAATGGGCATAATAGATTACAATATCACGGGATGGGTAAGAAACTCGATAGGCTAGAATTGGAAAGGATATTCTTTCATTTGATCAGCGAAGACTGTCTAGTTGAATATTCAATAATGAAAGGGGGATTTGCATCAAACTACGTGAAATTAGGTAAGAATGCAAACAGGGTTTTGAGTGGGTTGATGGATGTTGTGATTAAACTTAATCCTAAGAATGTACGTTCCATGGTTACGAGTGGGTCTACCGGCTCTAGTGGCTCAAATAACTACGGAAGTAACGTTGGCAACGTAGGGTTCGTTAGTGCCAAAACCAACCAGCCTATTAGGTTACCACCAAACCCTTTAGCACAGTTTGTTAATGAAGAAAATAGTGCTCATATTGATAAAAGTTTCCAAGAACTTTATCATCTCAGAAATCATTATAGAGATGTATTGAATTACCAAGATGCTAACGTAGTATTTAGTGATGAAGCTTTAAAGAAGATTGCCATTTTCTTACCTACCAAATTAGCTGATTTCCAAAAGTATACCACTGATGATCAAGCTGGATATTTTGTTCATTTTAGAAAGAAATTGGTAGAATTACATAACGAAAGGTTTGGAACCAAACTTCCAATTCCCCGGAAACAGAATTCCCAAGGCAGCCAGAAATCACAACAAAAATCACATCTGAAAACTCAAAGATCTCAGACATACAATAGATCACAAGCCAAAGCTGGCAAAGTTAAGAAATCTAATTATTTTAAAAAAAATCGCCAGAAAGCAATGCCCATTTAGGATTTGTTATAGGGTTTGTTAATGCATTACAGACTAAATCGGATAAGAATTCAATAGAATATCAGTATTTAGGGTTATATAGTTATAAAGTTAGCTATGGTTACATGCGAGTTCTCTTTAAACGGCAAATAGCGTTGACCAAAGGGGTAGTAAATTTCAGCCTTATCGGGGTAGTTTTACCGAAAATAGACTTAGACGAAATAAGTATAAAAATTCATATGCTATATCACCGTTATCATGTACCTGATAAATCCATTCGTATTGACCCTTTATAAACTCCATTGTATGTAGTAAGGGACTAAGCTTAAACCTTAAAAATTAAGTTTTCAATGTTCCATTAAACCCTAAAAAACCTTCGTGGTTTGGGTTACTGCCATAATAGGAAACATTACTGAAAGATAAAAGGCAAATGTGAATTAGATCTGATAACTAGTTACAGTTTTGTCTAAAGTTTAAAGCTATTAAGAGTGGACGCATTTACGAACCTTTGGGGATTGCCCACATGAACTTATCAATTATAATGGTGTCGTCAACTACGAAGTGTTGGAAGTTACCATGTTGCATAGCGTCTACATAATGCCCGACACTGGATTAAAAACATGTAAATAGGGGGCAGTTTTAAGCCCTCCCCACTCGCATGCAATGGCAGCATTCGCATTAGAATTTGTCGACAAGGGTACAAGCATACCTTCCTTTATATTCTTTCGCTTAACTGATTGGGCAAGATATTTAAAAAATAAAAATGCTGTTAGATGGGGCGGTTACATGTTGCTGATCTTAATATATAGAAAATAATTGCCACATAAACACTTACAAAAAATATGCAAAAAATTCGGTCATAAAATATTCAACTGCGGCAAGGTAATTCCCAATTTGGTAACTTCCGGGAATTGGATCAAACCCTGGCGCTTATTGCTGGGTAAGTGGCCAAGCGAGCGCGAAGAATTAACATTAGACTCGAAGCTAAAATTCAAAAAATAACTTTACAAATAATTTGCCAATAATAAAAAAAATTTTTTAAGAAAAATCAATGTGTTGTTCTTGAATCATTTAATTTAATTTCTTAAATATAATAAACATAGATTTTTTTTATATAACGATTTCATCACCCTTTTAAAACTACAAAACTTTATTTAACCAATTTTAGTAAAATTTTACTAATGATTTTCTCACTAAAAAAACCTACGGAATTTAAAGTTAGAATGGAATTAGATTTTTCAAACCTAAATATGTAACTAGTACTAACTGTAAAATCAACAGGAATGTTAGCTGACTCGAAGTTCATAATTTCACTTTCTTACATTGGTATAATCAACTAGCCCCCTTTTTTAAGCGAGTTACCCAACCGACTCTCCTATACTATGAGGGGGTGGTTGCCAAAAATATTTGGGAATCTCCAACGGCAATCGAAAATTTCCTACATAAGACATCAGTCGTGTGAAATCTTGCATGTATGCGCTATGTAGTTTTTTTTTTGAGGATTTCAAAAAGGCCATAAACGGTTATGAAGTCTCAACGTTAAATTACCTGCATCATAAAAACAAGCCAGGTCAAATTTTTTTTATTTTTATTTTCCTTTTTTTTTAAGTATTTTTTATAACTTTATTTATTTTTAATTTTTTTTTGCCTAAATAACGAGTTTTTGGTTACGATTTAAACAACATTTTTGGCAAAAAATTTATATATATGGTTGGAATTCCCAAAGCCTTTGATTTTAGTACCTCCCTTATATTATAAAGAAGATATTCAACCATAGCATAATTAATTTTTATAGACGCCATTGAGTTGATTATTTATTCCCATTACTACTTTCACTATGTTCTCAAAGCCAGTGTATACTAATATTCAGTATCCACAACCCCAATATCAGTCAAATACTATCACAAAGTTACCAAGCTTCAATGAGTTAGTGACCAGTATACCATTACCAAACGAATTCCCATTAAATAGACCAGTATCTACCTCACCAGTATACCCAGTATACTACTACCAACCAGTTAACTACGCAGTTAGCCCAAAAACTTTATTACCAACCCCACCTCCAAGCAGCATAAAAGATCAAAACATAAATGTTTTAAATGGTAAGAGGAAGCACGTATGTAAAGTATGCTCAAGAAACTTTACCACATCAGGCCATTTGGCAAGACACAATAGAATCCACACAGGTGAAAGAAAACATGAATGCCCTTTCCCAGGTTGCGGTGCCAGATTTGCACGTCAAGATAATTGTAATGCTCATCAAAAGACTCATAATAACCCATTGACTAGGAAGAGGAAATCGGTGATGAAATCTAAGAAGCAATAATTTAATAGACATTTACAATTATAAAAAAAGACGTTCATATAAAATCGTACAACCTTGTACGTGGATTAGGGGTTTGGTTATTTAATTCGTTGTATAGTAATTTACGCATATTTTTTGCCTTAGAATTGACGAAGATCGCTCCTGTCTCTCTTTATGTTAGAGAACCGAAGGAAAATCTCGGCTGGTGCCCAGGTGGGTTCCAACCGCTTACGGTATTTGCCACCTCTACCTAAGATCGTTATTGTTGAGAGGATATACGTTTTTGTGGAGCACACCCCTTTTCTAGAACCTCAAATATTTTGTGCTTTCGAATCGTCAAGTGGTTAGAAAACAATTATTTTTTTTTAATTACCTTCACATTTGCTATGCCACTTACGATACTAACACGGTGGTAGCCCGAGATTAAAGTTATGCAACCCATGCACGTTAATTAACTAATTAAAGTACGAACACCAATAAAATTCTAGATTAAAATAAGTTCCGCTACTTCATCTGTATATGACAGCAAGTGAACTATTTTCCATAAATTGTCCCTTTTTCACATTGTCGTATGCGGGCAATGCCGGATTTAAGATCAGGTATCCCTTGTGCATGAATATTTTTAACCTCGCAGATATCATTGGTCGATAACAGGGTCGAATGGCAAAATCGTTAGAAGTAAACTGGTAAACTTAAGTTATTTAGCGTACTATTGTATTATTTTAACGGAATTTAAAGTCATAGAAAGATGCTCTGTGGAATACTATGAAATCAAGGTTCCGTAAATTGTTAACATTGAGATTGTTTAGATTCATCCCTGAATTCTCAACAATAATGACATAATTGCAGTTGCTTACATATGCAAACGCTCAACGGTTTAATTGTTCCCCTCCTACCAATTCCGCAACCCTTATGTCTCGACTCTATGTGGCTTTCTGTTGAACTCCAGAGTAACACTCTGTTTTAGTTAACGGTCAAGTTCTAGAAATCGTCGTTACCACAACAATTTTTTTTAGTGAAAGTTAGACCCCCCAAATTTTAGTGGGTGATTTGTCGTGTTTTCCACATGTAGAGGCATTATTTCCGTTACTATCACGGAATAGATAGAACAATTACAATTCCAACGTCGTTAACAATCATAAGGGCAATCTCTAACTGTTGTTCCTGTAATACATTAAAGTGGATGGAAATTAGACGTTAAACAGGGATTGCTTATACTCTCGCTTAAATTGCCGTTTTGATTATGAGTCTCAATTCCTATGCATACAATAGGAATCGACGCTTGTTTACATGTGAATTAAATTAACAATGAGACTTAGACACTGCCGTGCTCATTAAGGCAAATATGTACAGCAAATTATAACTAATGGCATATCGATAATTGGCGGACTACAGATAAGACGTTAGAGGTACAGTTGTTAACTGCCCAATCGGTGCAGTTTCATTCTACAGCCATGCAGTTTTGTGGTATATGCCTTACCAAGAGACAGCCAAAAGAAGGGATTGTCAGTTCATGTCGAGCAACTTTAATATGCAATTCCTAAAATCGCAGTTACCCTAAAAAATAATTTTAACTATTTCTAGAAACCAAGCCGAGGGACCTATTCTTCATAACCGTTGACCCTATTACGTATACAGCTAACGTCATTAGCCTAATTTGATTTAGGGGCTCTCTGAAAAATTTTCATGACATAAACCGTGCTATTACCATTTTTATATTCCGTAAACATCTTCATCCTGAAATGTTGGTTCGCAGCCCGGAAAGATCGTTATTGTCTAAAGTGAGATTCCCCTACACCGTCAATTGACATTGCATCTGGAATTTCCGGTGCAGACGAAATCCTTTAACACCTACCTACATATGTACGTGATCAGATAATATCGTATATTTTTATATTTTACTAATTACAACTCAATACTTGACTAACTTACTTTAGGCTTTCAGAACCTTACCGTTATTCTTTTGAAAGTTACTTGTAAACGGTTTATAACCTAGATCTAATAACTTATAAACCTGCATAAGCAACAAATAATAGTTTTCGTAGTTGTAAATCATAACCCATACTAAAAAGGTAATTAACCCTGAACCCTTGCTGATGCCACTCCAGGTTGGTGATTCACTACCAACTAACCGCAATAGATTCCATTCCAACATGGAACTGTATTGAGGCGCGTACAATGTAGGTGCATCACATTTTAGTAACTACCATTGTAATGTACGACGTTCGTTGTAAATTCATTTCAGGCCCTAGTAAATCTCTTGACGTGTACCCTCCAAATGCAAAAAAAATGTTAACCTGTTGTTTCAAGCGGCACTATGGCATTGTGAAAACTGGCGAAACCATTCAGGCTAATCCTCGGACCATATTGTTCAATTGTTCAAACGGCGAAAGTTTGTTCTTAGTTAAGTAATCTAGCTTGAGACTCGGTGAGTTAAGGTTTTTACGTGCCTACAACTATTATATTCCGCATTACCCATTCTTGGCTTCTGGAACACATTAGTCGTTTGTAGATAATTTTCTAGTTTCATTCTTAATTTAGAAACATAAGCCGCCTATTAAGGCGTTACTTTATTAAACATCTGCAAAAGCCAATAATTAAGAATTTGAACGGCGTAAGGGCTCATGGTGGTATAGATGACAATACATGCGGAATTAGATTCTTCCGCTGAGGTTTGCAACAGTTTATTCGTTTGTTAAATTCTATTTAAGGTAATAGGTCGTCTCTGGTTATTATTCTGTAACCTAATCATAATAACTACAAAAAAAATTAGTTCCGTTTAACTCTTTGTCAAAGTTGAAAACAAAGCCATTTAAATTCAAATTCACTAAATTTATAACCTCTTCACCATCGTTTAAAAATGTCTCTATTAATTCGAAACTTTCAGCATTTCCTCTGCTTAAGTCCACCAATGGGTAAATAATATCATTCAAGTAGTGTAAGATACAAATGTTCAAGTGTTTGAACAATTGATTAAATTTACAAGGAGAAAAATCTGATTTCGAATCGAAAAATACCTCATCTCCTTGCTCATTATATTCATTATGATTAACATTTTCTAACTCAAAACATTGGAATTCTATGGGACTAAACTGGTTCACGTGAATATTCCAATTCTTATATTTTAAAGGATGTAAATAATTAAAATGGTTTCTGGGTAAATATCGTTTGGTGAAGTATTGATTAACTAAGCATAACACAATCAGATTATCTAAATCTTTCCAAAATTGTTGAGGTTCATTAAAATACTTGTGATGATGAATAAACTCGTCTAATAAATCAAGATATTTTTCACAATGTGGACATTTACAACCATTCCACATTAAATTATTCATAGGTTGTTCATAACATGATAAGATCTGTAGATAATTTGGTAATACTAAATTGATTTTAGGTGTCAGCCAGTTATTTATGATTTTAACTAATGTGTTTAATACACTTATTCTTCTTAAATAATTACCTTCGAATCCATCAACGATATTCCCTTGTAATGGTGGATTATAAATAATCGCTAAATATGTCAAGTTTTTAAACTTGGTGGAATTGAAAAATCTCAATAGTTCTATATCTATCAGTTCATTCCTTTTGTGGTCATAAAGATTAGTTTCATTTATTACTAATTTCGTTAATTGAGCCCAATTAATAGGTATATCTAACATACCTGGTTTATTTATATCAAGTATAACATTTTTTACATTAATGAAGTCAATGTTTGTATACTTGACATCACATGGTAGGTTTATGGATATTGGCTTTAAAATTGTTTTCAGGTTATTTAAATTTTTAAATAATTCTCTATTGATTTGTAAATGTTTAAATTTCGTTAACTGTTGATAATCCGTCAATGATTGTACTCTTATATCCACCTCATCTGTAGCATATTGAAGATCTGTTTCATCATCAATGATTATGGAATTAAATGTGACTCTTTTCTTCAACCAAATTCGAAGATTATCATCTTGTATGTAAACTTTACATTTTATTAGGTTCAATAATTGTATAAGCTTTTCATTGATCTGATCATTATAAGTATCAAAAATTTCAAGGATTTGCAGATGAGTGGCCAATTTAGGATTAATAGTTATTGAATTGATCAATAAAGTTAATTTGGCAAGTATTAAAATCATATCTTTTTTAGTATCGTCATTATTAAAACCATCTATCACACTGAAGTATTGGAAATGACACTTTCTTGGTGACTTTTGTGGCAATTTCCCTTGAACTATCACCAAATGACGGTAAATATGAGGTAAAACTGGTTCATACAAATGATAATTTGTAAGTGCAAGATTTATCAAGGACCTTGGGGGAACATATTGAAGTATTTTATCTAGAATAGATGGATCTAATTTTGTTAACATGGTCCGACTTGAGTTCGCAATGTTGGGTTGCAACATTTTTTGCAACATTGTAGGCTACGCGGTGGTTGGCCATACCAATGGAAGTGTTAAGGAAGGAATCTTATAATTGGTGAATTAATTCTTAAAACACAAACACATAAGATCACCCCAAATAAATTTATTTTCATATAAGAAAAAAAAACATGAGCTTAAACATTATTTCCAAGCCTTCAAATGTCAAAATCACTCATTATTAGGTTTTCTATATTTCGCAACTATACTCGCAAATAAATTAATAAACAATTTACCTTAAGAAAGGCTTTATTATAGTAAACTTCCAATATAAGGCGTCAAAATATTGAATTTCCATTTATAATTCCAGCCAAAGATTATCCCATTCAAAATCAAAAATAAACAAACACTAACCACCCAAAAAAATAAAAAACCCAAATACAAAAGCCTAAATCCATCGAATACACTAAAACAGTAATATCAACCACTTTATCTATAACATAGCCTACAATTAAACCATCTCTATATCACCTAACTTTAATTTATAACCCTAATCACCGAATGTAACCTAATAAAAATCTTTCCTAGAATTGCCCCACCGTTACCCTGAATTGTTACGGATTAATTGAGAAGCTTGCAACATAATAATAAAAAGAAAATCTCAGCCTACGGGCACATACTGTTGGTAGACCAAGGCGGCTGCATTTCATCTAGAGGGGGAATATCAGTCGGCGAAATCATTAACCTACAACAACCATAATCAAAGATTAACCTGGTTAAAATATCTATAATCATAAATCAATGATAATTGTTAATATAGATCAACATTATTATGAAGCAATAGGTGCACCCCTTAGAATAAACATTCCTTAGTAAAATAAGCCATCAAGCGCATTCCCCAGTCATAAAACACGTTAGCAAATATCATATACACAACTGATATCCCCTATTAGACAGTATAAGGCGAGTGAGGCAATTCCCTAAATTGTAGTAGCTAACCGACTAAGGTGACCCAAATTATGGGGTAAAAAAATTCTGGGTCGTGCGGTTAGGCTCTGGAAAAACTTATGGGGAATTACGAGATAGCCGTATAAGGGATAAAACTGGTAAACTAAAATGGATTTTGCAACCGATTTTTACTCCGTTTTGAAATATTTGAACACATAAATATCCAAAAATGAATGATTTAATCCTTAGCATTTTTTTAAAATAAGAATTTTCTAATTAAAATGGCACCAATTTTAGAAGGTAAAGGTAAATGGGACCATATCCCAAATCCATGTTTAATGGTTTGTGCTGATAAAACTATTAAATTAAGTGAAGCACCAGTTGAAAAATTAAAACCAAATCAAGTCAAATTACAAATCAAATGTACTGGTATTTGTGGTAGTGATATCCATTTATGGAAAAAAGGTGGTATTGGTGATTTAGTCATTACTGAAGATTTAATCATTGGTCATGAATGTTCAGGTCAAATCATCGAAATTGGTTCACAAGTCGCTAACAAATTATTGAAAGTTGGTGATAGAGTAGCAGTTGAACCTCAAGTTCCTTGTGGATCTTGTTACCTTTGTATGAATGGTAATTACAATTTATGTCAAGACGTTGAATTCTTGGGTATGCCACCAACTAATGGTTCCATTCAAAGATTTTTAAACCTCGATGCAAGGTTTGTTCATGTCTTACCAGATAATGTCAGTTATGAAGAAGGTGCTTTAGTAGAAGTTTTATCTGTTGGTTATCATGGTATTGAAAAAGCGGATGGTTTACCATTAGGTAAACCTGCCTTTATTGCAGGTTGTGGTCCAATTGGTTTGGGTACATTACTTTTAGCTGATGCTGCCGGTGCTTTCCCAATTGTCATTTCTGATGTTAATGAAGAAAGATTGGCATTTGCTCAGAAATTGGTTCCAAATGTTATTACTTATAAAGTACAAACCGATTTGAACCCTAAACAAAATGCTGAACATATCAGGAAATTATTTGGTAAAACTGAATATGATATGCCATCAACTGTTTTAGAATGTACTGGTGTTGCATCTTCTATTAATACTGGTGGTTATGTTGTCAGAAGAAATGGTAAATTAGTAGTTGTTGGAGTTTCATCATCAAATGAATTAGATGGATTTCCTTTCATGCCCTTATCATTTGGTGAGGTCGATGTCAGATTCGTCAACAGATATAAAGACTCATGGCCTCCAGTTATTAATTTAATCCAAAGTGGTAAATTAAAGAATATTCAGGAATTCTTCACTCATAAGGTTAGATTAGAAGAAGCTACTAAAGCACCACAAATCGTTTTTGATCCAAAGATTCCAAGCATGAAAGTTTTCGTTTTAGATGACATGGAATTATTGAATTAGATGAGTGAATGATAATAATGACGCGTATATGTGTATAGCTGTATAGGTGTAAATGCACAGTTAATGTGAAATGCAGCATTTAATGCGAGAGTATATGTCAAAACATTTTGCGCTAATCTCCGAAGTATTGGGATCTACGTGTTTGGAAGCCTAAATCTTATGTTGATGAAATCAGGTGACACAAGGTTAAGCTTTGATTCCTATTCCAAAGAGATGACCTATTGTCCTTTATACAAGCCCGATATTCTCATGAAATAATACTCGGGAAGACATAAAGCCCTCCAGCAGGCTCTTGGTCTACAGGTAGTGCGCGTAAAATTTGCGGCTAACCTATACTCTTTCGGGTAATTTTGCCTTATCGTTCAAGTGGTGCAGCATTTTTTCGCAGCTTAACCTTTGGGGGTAACCGTCAGGCAAGCCCCACCACAAAAAAAAATCTTTTGTATGCAAATATAGGAGACGATCTATATTGAGGAACCGGCTATTTTTACTAAAACGGTAATAGCGTTGAACCCCATAATTTTGATTCTGTTTTCTTTTGGCGATGACCATGACACGAGCAGAGATGAGAGACAGAGATGAGAGACATACAGTGATGGGATAAAGAGTTTAACAGATAAACTATAACCTATAATGATCATGAATTTATTATAATCTATACACTAATAACAATCATTTTAAAAATAACTTCAATTAAGCAGCAATTGAATGAGATTCATAATCTTTCAAGACTTTAACTTTATCGGCAGAAGCACTAGATTCATCAAAATTATAAGTTAACCATTCCTTAACTAATCTACGAGCTAATTCTAAACCAACAACTCTTTGACCCATACACAAAACTTGACAGTTATTGGATAAGATACTTCTTTCAACACTGAAAGAATCATGGGCAGTGACAGCTCTAATACCGGGTACTTTATTGGCACTGATAGCAACACCTAAACCAGTACCACATATTAAAATACCTCTATCAAATTTACCCTCTTTAATTAATTCCCCGACTTTAATACCAATTGATGGGTAAGGAGTAGAATCAGTATTAGAATTAACCCCGATGTCTTCAACCACATCGACTAATTTATTATTTGTCAAATCTTTGACTAATTGTTCTTTATATTCAAAACCAGCTTGATCACAACCGATAACAATCTTCATAATTAATAAAGTAATATTAGGAATATAATGGTAAGTAAATAATTTACCGATATTTATAAAAAAAGGCGACAAATATTTGCCCTTATATAATTATGACTGGTGGGGTAGGAGCTAGGAACCATAAAATTCACCATAACTAAGACTTTTTTTAAAAATCCCGATTTTGTCTCCACAAACTATATAAGCTAACTAAATTCCCAATAAAATTTACCAAGTGTCTATACAATGACAAAGCATTTCTTACCAGAGAATCCTAATAATTTAGTTAAAAACTGTTTACAAGGATATGTCGTATCTAACAAGAACTTATCAGTATTATTAAATGAGAAAGTCATTTATAACAATAAAGCTGACCCATCTAAAATCACTTTAATTAGTGGAGGAGGTTCAGGACATGAACCAGGTTGGGCAGGATTAGTTGGTGAAGGAATGTTAACCTCATGTGCTCAAGGAGAAGTATTTGCTTCACCAAATTTCAAAAACATCGAGGCTGCTGAAAAAGTGGTTCATAGTGAAAAAGGTACAATCTTAATCATTACCAATTACACTGGTGATAACTTATACTTTGGTATGGCTCAACAAGAGTTGATTGCCAGATATGGTAAGGATAAAGTTAAGTTATTAAGATGTACTGATGATGTTTCAATCAAGAGATCCACTAATAGTTTGGTTGGTAGAAGAACCTTAGCAGGATGTGGACTTGTTATTAAAATGTTAGGTAGTGCTGCCATGGACCCTCAATACAGTTTGGATGATTTGTATGAATTAGGCGCAAAAATCAATGAGAACATTGTTTCTATAAACGCGGGGTTAGATCATGTTCATATTCCAGGACATCCAGCCGACGCCAATTATGGTAAGTTAGAGCCTAATGAGTATGAATTAGGGTTAGGTATTCATAACGAGCCAGGGTTTGCTAAGATCCCTAAGATTCCTTCCAATGAGGATTTGATTAAGGATTTATTGAATTACTTATTGGATCAAGATGATAAGGAAAGAAATTATTTGAAGCATGATAAGGATGATAAGTTCATTTTACTTTTCAATAACTTAGGAGGATTACCAATCATTGAAGAAAGGGCATTATTATTTGAAGCCGTTAAACAATTAAAGGCAACTTATGGAATTGTTCCACAAAGAGTTATGGCGGGTAATTTTGTTACATCATTAAATGCACCAATCTTCACTATTACCTTATTCAATATCACCAAATCAATTTCCAATACTTTCAGTGAATCAAAACTTTATGAATTATTTGATTTACCAACAACTGCTACCAATTGGCCAAATTATGTTGAAAGTGATATTGGTGAATATGAGACAAGAATCATTAAGAATTTTGATAATTATGATGATTTGATTCCAACTTTTGATAATGATATTAAAATTGATCCTGAGACTTTATATAAGGTATTAGAAACTGGAGCTCAAAATTTGATTAAATTTGAACCATTAATCACTGATTGGGATACTAAAATGGGTGATGGAGATTGTGGTAAAATGTTAGAATTAGGTGCTAATGGTACTTTATTAGCATTAAAAGATGGAATTGCCTCTCAAGGTTCAGTCTTAACTTGTTTAACTAAAATCTTATCGATTTTATCTAATGATATGGGTGGTACATTAGGTGCAATTCTTTATATTTTCGTTAAATCCTTAATTAATCATTTAATCCAAAACTTACAAGCTTTTAAGGATAAGAAATCAGATAGAGAAATCTTTGCTGATAGTCTTGAAGAAGCAATCGAAACCTTGAAAGATTTCACTAAAGCTAGAGAAGGTCATAGAACTGTTATGGATGTTTTAATTCCATTCGTTAGAGGTTTCAAACAAACTTTAGACATTGGTAAATCTGTTAAGATTGCTGAAGACTCAGCTGAAGGTACAAGAAAATTGAGACCAAAATTAGGTAGAGCTACTTATGTTGGAGGTTTAGAGAAACAAGTTGACTTCCCTCCTGATCCTGGTGCTTATGGAGTTTATCAAATAATTTTAGCATTGAATCTTTTAGTTTAATAGAATAATGAATATGTAAATTTACTATGGGGTTCTTTTACTCTTTTTTACTCTTTCTCTAGTGTAAGGTTGTTATTGTAAATGATGGTTTTCTTTGATTTGATTGGATGAGGTATTCTTTCTGTGGACAATTTATGATGATATTTCACGTATTCGATATTTAATAAAAACACTTATAAACCACCCCAATAATAATCTTACACTTCATTATTCTTCATTATTCTAATTCCTAAACATGCTTGCAAATTCAACACTCTCACACCAGTCGCATAGGGATGACATTAATAGTCCTAATTCATGTATTAAATATATAATGCTTAACTGACTTCTTTGATACCTAAAACACCTCTAGCAGCGTAATATAATGGAACAGCAGTAGTGACGGTAAATAAAGCGTAAAATGGATAAACAATGAATTTAGCTCTTGGACCTCTTAACCATAATGGTTGATGGGAATTTTGATATCTTTTTTGTAATTCAATAATTCTTTGTGGATTTGGAGCCATGTCTATATGTTAGTATGAATGGTTCTGTGTATATAAGATCGAAGGATTTGTACGTTTGTGGACGTTGGTGGATGACTTTTTCAATCACTTATATATATTTACTTACTGTTTAGTTGTTGAAATTATCAGTTCACTTTTTCGTATCCAATGAAAATTTTGAGAATGATAATGGGTAGGCGCGCGACTAAGTTAAGGTTTATTTGCAACCATAACTGGTCAGTCAGAGACACTAGTTAACCCAAGATATAGATAGGTTATTGGGGTATAATAAGTAGATGAGTATCAGCTTAGCATCAACTTATAAACCACAAATACAATACCACAAACAAGAAATAAATACAATACCACAAACAAAGAAATAAATACAATACCACAAACAAAGAAAAAACATAGAATTCATTATTCATTACCTACTCATCATCACTTATAGTTATAACATTCCTTCTTCTTCTTCCCAAATTTTCATTTTCATTTTCATCACTCATAGCATCCAAATCTATAGGACTATTATTGAAATTATGAATTGCCGTATGTAAGTCATCATCATCACTATAATCACCAGATCTATTAAGTTCCTCCTGGTCCAGATCTCCATACCCATGAGATTCGTGGTCACTATCAATATCATAGGATTCATGATTACCAAAGCCTTCATTACCATCAAACCCTCGCCAAGACCGTGTAGAGTTAGCATCCATATCTGAAGATAGTATATCATTATCTTCACTTTGTAAATCATCATTGATTGCATGTAAATCTCTTCCATCGATAAAACTATCATCAGTATCATACGCATCATCTTCTGCACCATAGAGCCTTATTTCTTCATGATCTTCATTAATATCATACCCATCAGCATCAGAGAATTCATCATCTCTGGAATTACGGAATCTTGCACCACAATGTAAACATTCAGAACCATTAGCCTCCCAATGACAATTACCACATCTGGCTACTCCATCTGACCTATCAACTATAGTAAATGTATTTTTAAACACGCCATTATATAATTTATCATTCTGTAAATCATATTGATATATTTTATTAGATTCTTGACGTCTATTGATCAAGTTTTGTTTTTCATCCTCATCTCCATGATCAATGAGAATATCCACGATATTAGTACTAACATCCTTCAATTGAACGTTCAACATCGGTTCCACTTGTAGTTCGTGTCTACATGTCGGACATGATACTTTGTTATCGAACCATGATGTACAACAATCATAACAGAATGAATGTCCACAGGTTGATATAACAGGAACATGCATTATTTCTGAACATACTGAACATTCTATAGATTCAGTTATTTTGGATAATAAATTGTCAGTTATGGATTTATTCTATAGTTAGTATTATTTAGGGATTCTTAGGGCCTGTTGGGCTCGACTTTGGGTAATTTACGTACAATATCTTCCCAATCTTTAGGGTCAGACATGATGCTAAAATGGTTTTTGTAAAATGCGAATGTCTATTCTATATACAGTTTGAGATGTCTTGTATCTAATGATATTCTATCTAATGATTTTCCATGGAAAAAATCTCCACCAAAAAGATCTCCACCAAACAAATCGCTACCTAAGTAACCACCTATCAAATAATCCAAACATATCATTAACCCTCTCCCTCAAATCAACCTTATCCTTTTTTATTATCATTGAAACATCACCAATAAATCCTCGCATAGCTAATTGAACCTCATCTGGTGCTTGACAGAACTTCAACTTCCGTTCAAAATTCATACATTGCTTTAAGAAATCTTCATCAAATGTTACATCATTAATAGGGAACTCACTTAAACATTGAGTCACTTGTTGAAAGTCCTTACAACATATTAATATTCTTAATTTCGAACATAAAACTTTAATATACGAATAGTCATTAAGTTCAGTCAAGTCGACTTGTTTCAACGTATCCAACGCTTCTTCATTAAGTCTTTTATTAAATAAGATTCGGGAGAATTTTATTTTATCATGAGAATTCAATGAATCCAAGTTGTAATTATAAAACTTCTTTCGTTCATCACCTGTAGCCCATTGTAAATTTATCATACTAAGACGATTTTGGTTCTTATGTTCCATTCGAAGGATTTGGGTTAATTCTAGAATCTTGGTTCTATAATATAAATGCAGATGTATAAATGTCTCGTCTATTAGAAAGAAATCTGGTTTGATTCCTTGTTCGATGAGATCAATAAATCCTCTTTCTACTCTAAATTTAGTTTGTTCTCTAATCTGTTGTTTGTCTTTAGTATATTTCCTCCATGCTTCGGATTTGTACTTATTAGGATTTGGGGTTTTATCTCTATAAACAAAAGGTTTTATAGAAGAATCAAGTTTATAAAGTTTGAGTAGAGGTAATATCGATTCTTTCTGTTCTTCTGTTAACCTTGATGCCTTGATCCAATTTTTGAATTCATGTTGAAATGCAATTGCTAATTTGGGATAGTTCCTAACAAAGCATTCATAAATGAGCCTTATCACTTCCTCATCAAATTTAATACCTTTATAACAAGATTCTAAGAATTTTAACAAACTTAAGAAATTTTCATGTTTAACATAAAAATTCATCAATAATAAATAAAACCGCTGTGTTACTTTCACTTTGTGTTCTTTCATCTTATATAACACCATCTCCACATTTTCGAAATAACAATATCTGTACACATATTCTAAGGTTTTATAATAGAAGTCATCTAATTCTTCACCTTTCAAACCCCGTGCTATATCATCAATTTCATTGATATCCTCAGCTATCAATCTCTTTTTAAACCTATGCAAATCTCTATTAATTATCTTATATTTTAATCTTGTGTGTCTTACTAAATACTCATTAGCTAACCCGTATCTATGTATTAAGTTTTCAATTTCTCGTATTTCTTGTACAGTCCCAAACTTATATACCTGGGATAGAACACTCACCATACTCTCAGCAGTTGGGAGTTGATTGGATGAGAATAGCCATGTTTCTAATATATATAAAACGTTAGGAAATAATGCATCATGTGATATAAATAGTCTTATAGTGTTTGATAAGAAACTTGGGTCTAGATCCTTCTTTATTGTTACTATTTTATTGAACACAATTTTGGCCCTTTCTATTTGATAATCCATACAACACCCTTGGATTAAATATTGGAGTATTAAGGGATTAAGTTGTGATTCTTGATTCTGGAGATAAATATCTGTTAAGTTACATATTGTTTGTGTATCTTTAAAGTAACAAGCAAGTGTTATATATGATTCTTGGAATTGAGTATCATTAATTATATAGGGTCCAACAGTTTGATATATTTCATAATAAACATCAAGGTCTTTATTTTCTTTCAATAAACTAAGAGGTTCTATTGGACTAATAGAATCTTTTAAAAGATTCTTTTGATTAGGAATCATTAAAACTTCGTTGATTGTTTCAGGGTTAATATGTTGATTACTTTGAAGATGTTCTTTTAATAAAGGCAAAATTCCATTCAAATCCTTTTCTTGTTTTAATTGTAATATTTTTGCTTTAAGTATTTGATCATGCCATGGGTTTTTATTACTGGTTTTATCTTCCACCTTGGTCTTGTGCTGTTGTACCACTCGTGATAAATTTTTGAGTCCTAATGAAAGGCCACTGATATTCCTTAGTGATAATGAATTAAGGGAATATTTATACACTAATCGATGTCGTATCGAATAAGAAGTTCGGTTGGGTACTGACCGTAGCATTTAAGGTGAATTTAGTTGTGTGGGATGGGAATGGTGGTTATATAAAATATCTTACGACCTACGAGAAGATGCAAGAAAGTCGCACTTTGATTTTAATCAAGTTGGTAGTATTGTTCAGGCTCGCGGTAATTTTGCGAAGGCTCGTACTATTTAAAATAACTTCGCAGTAATATTGTTCAGGCTCGCGGTAATTTTGCAAAGGCTCTTAGTAATTTGAAAAGTTTCGCAGTAATATTCTCAAACTCGCAGTAATTTTGCACAAGCTCGTACTATTTAAAATAACTTCGCAGTAGTATTCTTAACCTCGCAGTAATTTTGCACAAGCTCTTAGTAATTTGAAAAATTTCGCAGTAATATTCTTAACCTCGCAGTAATTGTACACACAATTAAAAAACTCCGCGGTAATATTCTCAACCTCACTAAACTCAAATTTCCCCAAGTTTCACAGGAACAACTAAAATCATCAATCAAGTATTTTCAATAAAAACCGCCAACACCTGTCTAACATGTCATTATACTCCAAATTAGGTCCTCAAGGTAGAGCCTTACTTGGAAACTCCCCAAGTCAATTTCCAGGCTTTCAAGGTGCAGCAGATGAAGCCCCACAAGAATTAGACTTCCTCATAGAGGACCTCCGTAATCCTAAACCAGATACAACAATTCATAAAGTATTGGGTTACTTATTTCATTACTTACCCAAGATAAAACTGGAATACAATTTACGTTTAGTGTTTGCCAGTTTTTTGAATAATCCCACTTGTTTCCCACTGGGTGGTGCCCCATTTGAAGCAAACTATATGATAATTGAAGCTTTTAAATCAATCACTGATAAAAAATTAAGTACTTCACAACCAACTATATCCATTAAGAGCTGGTATAAGATAATTTTACAAGAATTGGTCAATTTTTGTCAATTCAATACCATCCATAATAGTTGGAAAGTATTACCTATAATATCCGGTTTAATGTTATCCAATCAATTAAGAGATGATTTATATACTAATTTCAATATTATTGAATATAAATGGTTTTTTAATGATTGGGATAAACAATTAAATGATTTATTCATCAAATCATTATCCTATACATTGACTGGTTATAATTCAGATGACATCATAAATTTATCATTATTAAGTTATTCCATTGTATTTAAACATGATAAAGAATCAGTAAAAGACTATACACCGAAAGTATCCAATCATTTCATTATAAATAAATTAACACAATTAATGTTCTCCAATAGTCCATTTGGGTGTCAAGTGTATGAAGAGTTTTTCCATTTAAATGAAAATTCTGACCCCCAAATTACTCAAGAGATAATGAATAAACCGGTGATAAAACATTTGAACAGATTATCGTTTTTATTAGAAGGGTACTACTCAATTTTACCCTTGGAAGTAAAGTCTTTTGATTTGATATCTGATAATATCAATAAGATCAAACAATTCAATCAAAGTCTTAGTCAGCAAACCGAAACGACGATTTTCAATACGAAACTAAGTCAAAACTTACAACATCATATTCATCAACAATTTTGGCTCCTAATGAAATCCATATTCTTTGGTGAATGTATTATATACCAAGGAATTTATACGAGGTTTTTGAAGACTAACCAAGGATTCAAATTCTTCCGTAATTACAACATCGAACTGGAATATCGACAAATTAGCTTTAAAATCCTTGAATCCCTTTATTATTTAAATCATATTCTTTTATCTATAGGACAAGGAGGCTTTGATAGTTACAACTTCACGTATTATTTAAGTCTCGAGTTGGTTCTTAATAACCAGCTTGCTGATTTTGAAAAGCTTACTATGTTTTTAATAGGTTATCCCAACGTCAATTTGAACGGTAAGGTATTGAATGAGAATTTAATAATCAGAAGTAAAGTATTATTTGTGATAGGGTTATGGGAGAATTATCTCCAAAGTCAAAACCCTAACAATGAATTTATCATCTCCAGTATTTTCAGTTTGTGTTTTGATATTGTCAATGATCAAACCATACAAGAACATGAGTTGATAGAGGCATGTCATTCAGTACTTTTATTGTGTTTTTCCAAGAATACAAAGTATAACAATCTAACAGAATCATTGGATTATGTTGATTTGGTAATTAGTCAATTCCCTTTAATCTTATCACCCAATCAATTGAGTATTGCCATTGAAACTTTAGGGAAAAAGATTCTTTCAACCAGGTCGTTCAACTCAGGAATAATTGCACCATCAGAAGAGTTTCTAAACTTTATTTATTTCAAATGCTTACATACTAAAAGTGGTATTCCAATTAACCCAAAGACGGAAAGTTTTCAATCGGCACAACCAATTGGTGAAATAAGTGCTGAATCAACATTAAGAACATTTGATACTAAACATAATGAACTTGATATAATTCGTGATAACAAGAGAAAGAAACCTTCTAAGCAAGTTATAATTGATATGTTACCTGAGTCAAAGAAACCATATAAATTTCAAAAGAGAATTATCCCTGAAACATCTAAAGAAGCATTGATTTTATCAACTATCAATTTAATACCTTATTTACCATTATCAATATTTGTCAAGTGGTTAGATAAGATTATGACATTAATTGAGGGATGTGAAGTTCCTGAGAGAGTTTATTTGATTGAAGTATTATGGAAAGTTCTTAGTGAAAATTTAGATTTGAATAGAGGAGAATTAGCTTATAGGTGGTGGTATAGTACTAGGAAAGCCGTTGAGGGTGATTTAGTTAGAGATAGTATTGAACAGAAGGATTTAAAGCTTTGATAGGTTTTTATATGATGTTCATTGGTGGTGTGTTATGATTCTTTGGGTCAATATCAAATTCATGGTATGTGTTATGTGTTTATATATAAAGTCATTGGTGAGGTCTCTGACTCTGTATAAGAAATCTCTGGAGACTCTTTTAAGACTCTTTTAAGACTCTTTTAAGACTCTTTTAAGACTCTTTTAAGACTCTTTTAAGACTCTTTTAAGACTCTTTTAAGACTCTTTTAAGACTCTCTTAAGACTCTCTATATGAGAAAGCAAATTCATTATATCTCTCATAAATTCCTATAACTTCCTATAAGAAATCAAATTGGTGACTCTAAGAAAATCGGTATTATCTCCTGTGACTAAGAAAATCGGTACCCTGTCTCATCTCATAGTTAAGCCGGCTCATCGCGACAAAACGACAAAAAACCTCATCGCGACAAAAAATCCATCTCAATCAATTATGGCCAGAAAGAAATCAGCAGCTAAGAAAGCAAAAGAAGCCGAAGCTAAACTTAAAGTTGAGCAAGGACAACCAGTAGATTCAATAACTAAACAAGTAGAAGAATCAAAAAGTACCGAATCCAAAAGTACCAAACCAAAAAGACCAATTGAAAGTGAGAGTGATAGTGAGAGTGAAAGCGAAAGTGAAGAAGAAGATGAATATGGAGATTTAGTTACTGCCAATGTCGATGAAGGGATTAATAAAGTCTTAGAAGCATTAAGAACCGATCCAAGTAAATTATTAGATAAAGATACTAAATTTTATGACGAAGATGATGTTGAAGTAGCTAAGAAAGCAGACAAACCAATGTATTTAAAGGACTACCATAGAATGAATTTATTATCAGGAGATTATAAAAATGACGAAGAAGAAGAATTTGAAACCGTTGATGGCGAAAAGCCTTTTGTGGTTACAGAAAGAGAAGAAAGAGCACAACTTTTATCTGATATAAAGAATGCATTTAGTGAGGATGATGAAGATGAAGAAGACGATGGGTTCTTAAAGAAAAAGGCTAATGGAAAAATCATTGAACCGGTCAATATTGAATTACCCGACGTCAAAGATCAAAATGAGTTCTTGAAAACGTTCCTTGATCAAAAAGCTTGGATACCTACTAAAAACGATAAGGTTATTAACCTTGATAGACAAGGAGAAGATGATGAAGAATTCGATGAAGCAGTTGATAAGTTTGAAAATGCGTATAATTTCCGTTATGAAGATGAAAATGCAGCCGAAATTGTATCGTATGCTCGTAATCAAGCCACTTTAAGAAGAGATAAGACAAATTCCCGTAAGAGACAAAGAGAGAGAAAACAAGAAGAGAAACAGAAGGAAGAGGATCTTAAACAAGAAAAGATTAAGAAGAAACAAACGGTCAAACTCAATAAAGTGACTGATAGATTAAGTAAGATCAAACAAGAATTGGGAGGAGATTTCAAAGAGGAAGTGATTGCTAAAGTATTTGGAGATTCACTTTTAAATGATGATTTTGATGATGCTGATTGGGATAGTAAGATGGCAGAGATATTCAATGAGCAGTATTATAATGAGGATGTTGGTAAGCCTGAATGGGATGATGAGGATGTTGGCAAGCCTGAATGGAGTGACGAGGAAGTTAGTAAGCCTGAATGGGGTGAAGAAAGGGACGAAGAAATGGACGAAGAAAGAAACGAAGAAAGATCCGAAACTGATGAACCACCAAAGAAAAAATCTAAAAAAGATAAATTAAAAGAAAAGAAAGCATCTAAAAAAGAAAAATCATCAATAAAAGAATCAGCTGAAGCATTCATAGAAGCAAATAAAACTAAAATTATCGAAGAAGTCGAACAAGAACAAGAAAGAGGCCGTTCTCAAGATGATGATATCAAATTCAAATATCGTGAAGTATCGCCAGAAAGTTATGGATTAACTACTAGAGATATCTTTGTAGCTGATGATAAACAATTGAATAATTATATTGGGATTAAGAAGTTTGCTCCTTATAGAGAACAAGAATCAAGAATTAAAGATAGAAGGAAGTATAAGAAGAAGAGATTATTACAAGAATGGAGAAAGGAAGTGTTTAAGGATTATGATCATGATATTGAAGATGATGGGAATATATGGGTTCCTGTTGATGACAAGAAGGCTAAGAAAGGTAAGAAGGAAAGAGCAGATAAGAAGCACAAAAAGGATAAGAAACACAAAGAGAAAGACCATCAATAAATTTTTAGTTTTTATTAATATCTATATCCTAAATCCAATTAAATATACATAATGACATGTGATAGTTTTTAGTTAACTTGCCAAAACAATCTTAGATATTAAAGTCCTAAACTTCATAATTAGGAAAACTAACAATTGATTTAGCTCTTCCTGGTCTTCTTAAACCAAAACTCTTGAAAGACCTTCTTGATGAAACATGACTAACTTCAGGTTCATTCTTCATTAACTTACGTAACCAAATTCTTGCTAAGGAGAAGAATAAAATAACAATGAATGCCATAACTCCAAGAATACCAAAAAACCATTGTAACCCGGGATTATTACCAGCTTCACCAGGAACTTGAACATTCATACCAAATAACCCAGTGATAACATTTAATGGTAATAAGATAGTACCAATAACTGTAACTTGTGATAACATAGCAGTTACTTTATTATTGGAGTTAACTGACTCAACTTGTAATTGGGCTAAGTAGTTGGCATGTGATCTACTAAAGATCTTTTCGTAAGCTAATAAGTTTTGAAACATAGTAACCACATGATCTTGAATATCACCTAAATATAAGGCAATATCAGCTCTTGGTTGAGTTATATGACCTTGATGACTGAATTGATATTGATTTGATGCCATCATATTGGGTGGGGCTCCTGGTTGAGGTCCAAAACTTATACCACCACTACCATCATGACCGAATCCTAAAGCAGGATTCGATTGATTTGGTTGTTGGGTTTGTTGTTGATTTTGTGGTTGTGATTGTGAAGTTTGTGATTGTGAAAATTGGTTTTGTTGTTGTGGTTGTTGTTGATTTTGTGGTTGTTGTTGTGGATATGTATCTTGATGAGGAATAGTCTTGAAAGCCTCATCTTGACATCTTTTAGCAAACATCTTAATAACATCTGCTTTGCCTGATAAAAGTCTCATTAAAGTCATAACCTTTCTTCTTGATTCACCAATCCTTTGTAACATAGAACTAAAGTCAATTTCTCTGGCTACAAACACAGAATCTTCAATCGCATCTGCTTCATATTCAATCCCAGTAATAACAGGAATAAAAGCATCAGTAATATCATCAATGATAGCATAACAAATCCAATCGGCACTAACATCAACATAATCTCTTAATTGTCTAACTCTTCTTCTAACATTAGCACCATGATCAACTGGTGAGAAATGGAACGTTAATATACCATCTCTAAATACAACAATATAAACATTAATTGGTTCGAGATACTCTTCACTCTCTTTATCAGGTTCAAAAGTATGGAAACTAACAAAGTAATAATTCTTAAATAATTCAACTTTTTCTCTACTTTCTTGAACTCTAATATCTTCAGATGTTAAAGGATGTAACCCAAAAGCTTTGGAAATAACTCTCATTTCAGCATCGGTTGGACAACTACAATCTAACCACCAAGTATCTTCACCATCATTAAATAAATCTCTAACTGATTTATTTGGGTCTACTAATGATGGGATATCTGGGGCATGAATGGTTTCTTCCATCTTAGTGCTAAAGAATGAGAATCTTTCAGGTAATGAAGAAGTGCTGATTGGTTTATTAGTGAAGGTAACAAACTCTTCAGGTGATACTTTAGAAGAATCCTCATTAAATGACGATGAATCTGATGCTTGATGGAATTTTTCAGAATCAACAATTCCTTTAATTGAACTATCATCAGAACCTTTCCTGGTAAATGTTTTCTTCAATATATTTTTTGGGGTATATTTTAAAGAAGCTTGTGATTGTGGACCTGCTCTTGAAGAAGTAGCACCAATTCCCGGTTTTTGACCCAACTGTTGTTGTTGTTGTTTCAAAGTTTCAGCATTATCTCTTTCTTCATTAATAAATTCATCAATTTCGTCAAAATCAATACCATTGATTCTGACATGTTCTCTCAACATTGGGAAACAAACATCCTCTTCAGTTTCTTGACTTGATCTGGAACCATGACTAATAGCATCACTATCAATAGACGACATTGAAGGTCTTCTTTCTTTATTACTTTTTTCACTATAAGTCGTATCATTGGTTTTCATTCTCATCATTGGCGATGCTAAATCAGCCTCAAAATTATCATTATTCGAACCACTTCTGGTTTGTTTTCTCTTTCTTTTGATTGAAGCATTGTTCTTGAATGATATGTTATGAGCATTCAAGTGACGTTGGTCTTTAGGATCTAACCCTTCATCAACAGAATAAGATCTAGATGTTCTTCTAGGCATTCTTTGTGGTATGAAACTAGAACCTTCACCAAAGGCTCCACCCGAGAAACTTGGTACATCAGCGGATTCTAAAATACTAACAGGCTGATATTCATCCCTAGGCTGAGGTAAATTAGGTGGTTGGGATTCCCCTTGTGGTATAGGTAAAGAACTTGGTTGATGTCTATGATCATCTAATCTTTGATCAAATCTTTCATCAGCATTTCTTGAATTTCTCTCATTTTGAGAGTAACTTTCAGTATCAGACATCTTTGATTATTATTGTGGACTTTGGTTTTATTTTATCACGTTACTTCTTATGACAGGATTCAAACTGTTGTCATAATTTGGAGAAATAACAAAGATAAAAGCTTCAAGTGGGAGATGAGGGACTGCGAATTTTTATTAGGCACGGGTGCATGCGAATGGTGAGGTGAGGGTAGGGCGATAGTTATAGTGACAGTATGAGTAATATTAGTGGCTTTGACATAAATTAGTGCCGTGAAGAAAAAGGGTTAGTTACTATTTATAGATGTTTTCGTTGATTGGGGGTGGTCTTATATGGTTATTACTTTGTTAAGTAATACCAAGGAGTTGTTTCTATGATAAGCTTTCTTTGTACTCGCCTTGTTATAATAGCCAAGTCTAATAAGTCGCTTGGCTTTATTATGAGGATGTTTAAGATGGTTTTTATTTTTCAAGAAAATTTAAGGTTTTCAAGTTGAATTAGGATATAAGGTATATGACACCACTTTTAATTTTAATTAAACATAGTTTTGATTAGTTGGGTTATGTATTTGATTTTATAGGTGCTTGCTATGTCGTTATTTAACCCGTGCACCAATATAGTCAAGTTCACCTCAAATTAACCCGTGCACCCATCTACTCCAATTTCACCTCAAATTAACCTCCTGTACCGCTCTAAATTAAAAACCCGTACACCACAAAACCAGTACACCATAGAACAAAAAAACCCCGGACACCCATAAAATCTGACTCACATGTCGTACTTCTCCGACAAACGACATAGAGATGAGTTTTTCACTGAAAAATTTATTCTATACATTCGTATAATTCATTACCTCCATTGTGGTAACTTCCTAACCATGCTTAGAACTAGAGCTCCAAGATCGTTTATAAGAAACTTTAGAGTCTCAGCCATAAAGTACGACGCCAGTATCGTTTCTGGTTTAAAGTTGGCTAAAGCTATAAGAAGTAATATAGCTGATAAAGTGTTAAAATATAACCAACAGAAATATGATAATACCACCGAATTAACTTTTGATAATTTGAAATTCAAACCTAACTTAACAATCATTCAAGTTGGTAATAGACCAGACTCGTCAGCTTATGTAAATTCCAAATTAAAGGCCGCCAAATCTTCTAACATCAACTCCAAGTTATTGAAGTTCAATGATGATATTACTGAAGATCAATTATTACAACAAATCGATATTTTAAATAATGATCCTAAGGTTAATGGATTATTGATTCAATTACCATTACCTAAACATATTGATGAAACTTTAGTTACTAATGCTGTATCTACTGAAAAGGATGTTGATGGGTTTGGACGTTTCAATATTGGTGAATTAACTAAGAGAGGTGGTAATCCTTTATTTAAACCTTGTACACCTAATGGGGTCATTGAATTAATCAAAACTACTGGTATTGAAATGCAAGGTAAAAATGCCGTAGTAATTGGTAGATCTGATATTGTTGGTAATCCCGTTGCTTCCATGTTAAAACAAAATGATTGTACTGTTACCATTTGTCATAGATATACTAAAGATTTACCATCAATTTTAAAGACCGCTGATATTGTGGTAGCTGCCGTTGGTATACCAGAGTATGTTAAAGGTGAATGGTTGAAACCTGATAGTGTTGTAATCGATGTTGGTATTAACTATAAACCTGATCCAACCAGTAAAAAAGGTAGAAAATTAGTAGGAGATGTTGATTTTGAATCTGCTTCAAAAGTGGCCAAATTCTTAACTCCAGTACCTGGTGGAGTTGGACCAATGACTGTGGCTATGTTATGTTCCAATGTTTATGATGCAGCAGTTTTACAACAAAGAAATCAACACAAACATGATTTCAAACCTTTACCTTTGAAATTGATTAAACCAGTACCTTCCGATATTGAAATTTCCAGAAATCAAGAACCTAAAAAAATTAACACCATAGCAAAAGAATTGGGTCTTTTAGAGAAAGAATTAGAACCTTATGGTCATTATAAAGCCAAAGTTGATCCTAAATTAGTTGTAGATCGTCTTGATGAATTTGCTGAAGGATCTATTCAAGAAAAAGGTAACTATGTTTTAGTTGCTGGTATTACTCCAACACCTTTAGGTGAGGGTAAATCCACCACTACTATGGGTTTAACTCAAGCTTTAGGTGCACATTTAAATTATAATTCCATTGCTAATGTTCGTCAACCAAGTATGGGACCAACTTTTGGTGTTAAAGGTGGTGCCGCTGGTGGTGGATACTCACAAGTTATTCCAATGGATGAATTTAATATGCATTTAACTGGTGATATTCATGCTATATCCGCAGCCCAAAACTTATTATGTGCGGCTGTAGATACCAGAATGTTTCATGAACACACTTCTAAAACCATTAAAGGTTTTTATAAAAGATTAGTACCTGTCAAAAAGGGGAAAAGAACTTTCACTCCTTCCATGTTGGCTAGATTAAAGAAATTAGGTATTGATAAAACCAATCCTGATGAATTAACTGATGAAGAAATCGTTCAATTTGCTAACTTAAATATTGATCCTGACACTATTACCATTAAAAGAGTCGTTGATTGTAATGATAGATTTGTTAGAGAAATTACAATCGGTGAAGGTAAAAATGAAGCTGCTAAATATCCACCACGTAAAACTGGATTTGATATTACTGTTGCCTCTGAATTGATGGCTATTCTTGCATTATCTACTTCTTTAAAAGATATGAGACAAAGAATTGGTAAAATTGTTGTTGGGTCTCAAAGAGAAACCGGTGTACCGATTACTTGTGAAGATATTGGTTGTGCAGGTGCTTTAACTGCTTTATTAAAGGATGCTATTAAACCAAATTTAATGCAAACTTTAGAAGGTACACCTGTGTTTGTTCATGCTGGACCATTTGCTAATATTTCAATTGGTGCTTCTTCTGTTATTGCTGATAGATTAGCCTTAAAATTGACTTCTCCATCTCATCCTATCAACAATGGTCAAAAGGGTTTTGTTGTAACGGAAGCTGGTTTTGATTTCACTATGGGTGGTGAAAGATTCTTTAATATTAAATGTAGAGCTTCTGGTTTCAAACCTGATGCTGTAGTTTTAGTTGCCACTTCAAGAGCTTTGAAATTACATGGTGGTGCTCCTGATGTTAAACCTGGTCAATCATTACCTGAAGCTTATACTACTGAAAATTTACAATTCTTACAAAAAGGTTGTGCTAACTTGGCAAAACAAATTTCTAATATCAAACAATATAACGTACCAGTTGTAGTTGCCATTAATCAATTTGAAACTGATACTGATAATGAATTAGCATTAATCCAACAAGAAGCTCTTAAAGCTGGTGCTGATTTCGCGGTACCAACGAACCATTGGGCTGAAGGTGGTGAAGGTGCTTTAGATCTTGCTAAATCAGTTGTACAGGCAGTTGAATTGCCAAAACAACAAGGTCAAGATTTCCTTTATGATGTTAACAGTTCTGTTGAAGATAAACTTTTCACCATTGCTTCTAAAATGTATGGTGCTTCAGCTATAGAGTTATCACCATTAGCTAAGAAACAAGTGGAAATGTATACTAAACAAGGTTATGATAAATTACCTATTTGTATTGCTAAGACACAATATTCTTTATCACATGACCCTGCTTTAAAGGGTGTACCAACTGGGTTTACTATTCCAATCAGAGAAGTTAGATGTTCAGCTGGTGCTGGTTATTTATATGCATTAGCTGCTGAAATTATGACAATTCCTGGTTTACCAACCCATGCTGGATTTATGAACGTTGAAGTTGATGATGATGGTCAAATTGATGGGTTATTTTAGGTTGTATAGAATTATAGATTATGACGATGACTTACTCCTCTATACTTTGTGCAATAAGAGATTAATCTACAGACTTCATTAATCGTATCTACGTATATGCTAACTATATTACATGTTTCAACTCTTTGTTGAACTGCTTCCAGAGCGTATTGAATTGGTCAAAGGGTTTGGTCTATTAATTTTCGTTTGTGATGTTGGTGATCCTGATCCTAGAACTGATCCTGATCCAGTAATTGATCCGGACCCAGTTCCACTACTTGAACCACTACTTGAATTCAGTGGTCTTGGTACTTGATTTAAACTTTTGTTTCTCAATTGCTGTTGCTGTTGTTGATGTAATGCTCTTAATCTTGCTTGTTGCATGTAAGCTTGTTGTCTATGGTGAACTGATTCTCTCAATAATTCATATGATTTTGATAATAACATTGATCCAAATCTAATAGATTGAGTATCTTCGCTAATACTATTTAATCTTGAAGGATCTAAACTGAAAGGTGATGAAAGATCAGTTTCATATTCACTAGATTCATCATCGAATTTCCAGTTAGATTTCAATCTCTTTGAAGTGAAACTGGAATCATAAGCATCAAGAATTTGATTTTCTTTACTGTCGTCTTCGTTACTATCTTCTTCAATAAATTTACTTACATCATTTGGAACTCTTCTATCGACAAAATTTCTATTCAATCTACCAGTTCTTCTCCTTAATCTGAAAATTGGATCAGATACATTTGGTTGATTAATCTCTTGTTCGTTATCAACATTATCGAATCCATTGACGTAAACATTGTAATTATTGGTTTCAATATTCTTTAATAATTGTGCAATATATCCATTAGATCTTTTATTCTTCACATCATTTAGTAATGTATTTAAATGTGGGAATGCCTCAGATGGTATTAATTCCCCACTCTTACCACTAAATGTCTTCATACCTGGTAATGGTTTCTTACCATTTTCTAAAGCTTTCTTTAAAGCATCATTTAATACACTACTAGTATTGATTTGATGTAAATTACTCAGCCCAATTGATGAATAAGGTATATGCTTCAATTCTTTATTTTGAACTTGGAAATTAGTTGATATATTAAAGTATGGTTGATGGGGATCATCAGTCAAATTGATAAATCCTTTATCTAAATCGTCACGTTTACGTAATTTTTCTAATACGGCTCTCTTGATAGTATCTTGCTTTTCTTTTAAAACTAATGATACTGTAATTAAATCCATATCAGGAATCTTAGATGGTGGTAGTTTGACATATGGTTGGGTTGAATTGCCATTATCAACTGTTGCAACTTGTGGAATTTGATTGAGTTTAGAAGGTTCTTTAAGCTCTTTAAGTTTCTTCTCACGTTTAGCTTTAGCTTCTTCTCTTTCACGTTCTTCTTCTTCCTTGATCTTGATAATCTTCTTCTTCTTGTGTGGATAGAATAAGTAATCATCTCCAACAACATTATATGTTCTCTTTAAGGTCTTTGCTTCACATCTTAATTTGAAAACCTTTAATTCCAGTTTATAAGTTTCTAATTTTAAAATTTCACGTTGACTAACATTAAACATTAAATCTCTAGCTCTATATAAGGATTTTTGTAATAAACGGATTTTTTCAATACCAATAGTATCAGCTCTTCTAGTTTTACGTGCTTGCCTGAATTCTCTTCTTCTGAAACAAATATATGGATCATTATCATTATCTTTTTCATTGGCATTAGGATCTTCAAACTTCAAACTAGGCGTTATAGGCTTTCCCTTTCTTTCAATCTTACGTTTCTTCCAATGATTATAAATGGGCTCACCAAATAAATCTAATAATTTATTGATTGATCTAGTGGAGCTTTTATGGCTTTCTTGATTCAATGGATCTTTATCAAACAGGGTAACAAATGGTTGATAATTCAACTCTTTCGATAATCTTTCCTTTAAAGTTGTGGAGGACATATACTTTAAGTTTGAGCCAATTTGGACGTATGGATTATTCTTGTGTGATGATTTAAATTCTTCCATTATATATGATGCAAGTTCTTTGTATGATAATATATTACTAGGATCCATTGATAAAAATGGTTGTTTCTCTTCAATTGTAGTTTCTAACTTATCAAGAACTATTTCTAATTCATCTTCACTACATTTGGGTTCATTCTTCTTAGTTGGGTATGATTTATTCAATTCCGTAAGGAATTCTTCATCTTCTTCATCCATATTATATGCAACACCTATAGCATCTTCAACCTGAGCACTATATTTTATATAAGCTTCAGGCTCTACAAAACTATGATCATTATAATATTTTGAAGCTTCATGCCATATTTTAGATGCATCTGGTGTTGGAATATAAACTTGAGATTTCTTTATATCTTCTTCCTTAGTCTCTTCTTTTTTATTATCCTTCGAACTTAATAATGCCTTTTGTGCAGCATTAATAACTTGTTGTAAATGGACTTCATCCTCTTCATTCTTATCGACCCCAGTTTCAAATGAATGTAGGTCTCGCTGTTGACTACCATTATTATTCAAATGATGAACATGACTAGGTTCTAATTCATTGGCTAAATCAGTTGCCGGTAAATCCTTTTGTTTATATATAGTTAAAGGCTGTTTAACCGATATCTTCCTTTGACGGAACCTGGCATTGGTATTGGCTTGATTTTTACCATTTACGTTCTTCAGTTGAGGTATTGCCATATTTATAACTAAAGAATGAAACTATCAACAGGAATGAACTAAAAAAAAAAACACAACAAATAACCTATTAACAAATTAAACCAAAAGGAATCGTTTAAAGACCTTTTTATAATACTATTATACAATTAATGTAATCAAAATTACTAATGAAAATTTTTTTGTTGTTTTTCAGGTAAAGTATTGGTGTACGGGACTAAATTCTCGTCCACTCGTCCAAAAATTTTCCTCCCTGAATAAACAACGACAAAAAAAAATAAACCTAATTTAATCAATCAAATTTTATGATAATTTTATGGGGAAAACGGGAGATATCAATTTATCAAACCTTTATATAGAGGTTATTTATTGAAAAAGGCGATTTCACCGAATAAAATGTGGGAAATTTGAGTTAATTAGTAAATTTTAAAAAAATTTTAACTTTTCTCGTTTTCGGAATTGAAATTCAAAAGTCTCCTTTACCGACAATTTCAACTTCGGTACACCGAGGAGATCACGTGAGGTTTTTCTTTTATGTGTGGAATGGATGATAATGAAGGTTAATTGATATGAATGGGAAAGGATAATGATGGATGGATTCAATGATAAGATGGTATTTTGAAGATGCCATTAGTTGATGGAAAGGCTTTGAAGATATTTTTTAATGATTTTATGATGCTAAAAATATGATTGATGAAAAGGATTAAATGTATGCTATAAAATTTGTTAATAATGAAAGTATTTTATAAGTTTACATAGTACCAGACTATTTGTATAAGGTAATAAAATACTTCAGGCAGGTTTAAATGAAATTTGAACTCAATTATAATTAGAATCAGTTGATATCAGATACGATGTGTTTAACTTATAAGCCAGTTATAAATTAGGGAAAAACCGTATAAGCCCCGTTCAAGACCTAAACCCATGATCTAAGTAGCCATACTATACCTACTATAGACATTTCCCATATAAAAGCCAGGAATTTGAAATACTTCCAACACCTACTAAATTTAATATGAGTCCCTTTCTAACCCTCAGATGAGATTTTCCTGAATTTTTGCGAAGTATTAGCGAATGTGTTATATACAGTAGTGAGAATCTCAATTCCTCCACTTTACCACTCCTATTTAGCGTCAAAGAAGGCAACCCCGGAGCCAGTTATTGCTTTCAAGTTACTGGTAAAAACATCTCGCTAGACTTAGAAAAACAAGCCTTATTAGAATTACTACTTATAGATAAACTTATAAACTCCGACATTTTTACCAAACTTATATTGACACTTGGGTGATTAACCAACAATAGACTAACGATACAATGACACTGACCAAAGTTAAAATTGATGATCTACCTCCATTGAATGTTTTTTTGAGTACAGTATCACCAGGGATAGATAAATTAGAGGATAACATTCATTTCTTACATGAAGATTATGAATCAGATGAAAAATCTAAATTGGTATCTATATTATGGCCATTGAATGATAGTAATAATATTAATGATACGTCCAATGATACATCTAATAATACATCCAATACTACGGTGATTGCTAAATTATCACCATCGTATTTGAATATATCTCGAGGTCCTTTAAACCCAGGTCCTGGTATATTTGAGTCAAACACCTACGTATCATTACCATATCATATCACCAATTTGTTTGATAAAGTAATTAGATATAAATCCCAAAATAAGACAATTGATGGTGGGTTTCAAATAGGTGCCAATGTTGGATCATTAATGCCAGATCCTTTCCAATACGTTCAATTAAATCCTGGTTGTTTGACTGAGATTATTGAAATTAATAACGGTGAAAGGAATGGTAATGTTAATGAAGAACCAAAGAATGCTTTTACGAAATTAACCAATAATTTCAATAAACTTTTGAAATTTTCTCCGTTACATACTAATGGTGTACATTCTACCCATTTCAATGATTTAATATCTGGGGTAAGTAAATCGACCATCTTTGATAAAGTATTGAATTTTGATAATGAGCTTTATCATAAAACATTAGAATCCATCGATACTACTAAATTGTTAGTAGCATGTAATGTTAATGTTATAAATATTATAGCCACTGATGCCTCGGCCAATTATACCAATACAACAACATTCCAATCTAATAAACCGTATGTATCATTATTAGAGATTGATGATCGTGAAAATAAAGAAGATCAGGATCCTAAAGTATTCTCGTACCAAAAGGTTGTGGAGATACCAATTTTACGACTCCAATTACATCATAAGTTAATTATAACTTGTATGAAATTATTCAAGACCCATAGTAAGGCAAATTATTTGGTACTTGGTTTAAACTCTGGTGAAATTATTGTCATTAATTTACAAACTTTAACGTATGTAAAACTTGATAATTATATCAATGAGAAGACTAAACTTTCAATTACTTCTTCGTCTCATCTTAATCCAAATAATTTATCCAATACAATTATAAATGAGACAGTTACAAGTTTAGAAATCATTGATCATCCAATTTATGAATTTTTGATAATTTCAGGTTACTCCAATGGAGAAATCATCATATTGAATCCTTTTAGTGATGATATAAAACCTCCTTATACAAAAGCAGTTATTGATAAAGATAGATTTGTTACATATTTCAAGAAATTTGATTTAAGTGGATTCAATTTAAAACCAAAGGAACCCTCTGATGATGATAATGTTATTGTAGGGCATTTCAAAGTTAGTCATAAACCAATTACTAGTATTAGATCAACTATATCAATTGTAGACCCAACCAATAGTAATTATAACCCTCATTTAGTTGCAATTGGTGGTAGTGATGGATTAGCTAGAATCATTAATTTATCATTCACTTATAATTGTAATTATGGCAGTGGTAAGAAATGTATCATTACTGATATTGTATCAAGTTATTTACAAGATGGTATACTTGATATAAAATTCTCCAATGATTTTAAATTCTTAGCCATTGTCGGTAATGGAGATTTAGTTGAGTTATTTAAATTGACTTATTATAATATTAATAGTATTTTAAATCAACATAAGAGTTCCCAAATGCAACAATCATCATCATTACCGGGTAGAAGATCAAGAAGTGGTACTACTAATAGTGTAGGATCAAACAATCCACCATCTATGGGGATATTCTTATCGCCCTCAGCTACAACATATTCTCATAATTCACCATCTACTTCATTTGATTTAACTAGAAATTATGAAGAATCATCTTATCCTCCAATTATAAAAGAAATGAAATTGGCTTGTAGATTAAAAGGACATTCTAATTCAATCTTTAAAATCATGTTTGTCAAGCCTGAACAAGTTGTATGTCCAAGAGATGAATCTAATGAGTCTAGTCTGTTTTATAGATTAATTAGTTGCGGTAATGATGGAAAAGTCATATTCTGGGAATTTGATTATAAGGCATTACCAAAGATTAAAAAGGTTATGAAAAAGAGAACCCTTTCACCACCATCACCAAATCCAAACCCTGGACCTAAAATTATGAATAGTAATTCAATTCTGGCTTTAAGAGCTCATTCCAAGACTAAATCAGATGAATTAACTCATCTTCCATCAGGGTTAAACCTTAGTCAATCTTTACATGGAAGTGTACAAAATATGAATTCCTTATTAACTTCAACGTCCCATAAATCCAATTCTAATATTAATTTAAATGATACTGATCCTATAAAGAATGTTGTTTCACTCTATAGTTCATTATATGAGATTAGAGCTAAGAGACATTACACGAAGTTATTAATAGAACAACATAAATTAGACAATAAAAACTTCCCATGTGTTGTACATCCAATAATCCATGATAAATTAGTACCATCCATAGAGATACCTTTGAGTGAATTAGATTTTACGTATTGGTTTAAAGATGGGAAGATTGGGAATATATATTTAGATGCAGGCAATTTTTGGTGTATGGGAAAGAATGGAGATATTATTAAGTATGATATAATTTGTAGTTGATTTTAAGGTATTGATATGGGTGATGGTTTTAGATATCGAGTCTTACATATTGAGTATTAAGTATTGAGTATTAAGTATTAGAGATAGATATAAGATATATTTGTAGTTACTATGTAACAAAATGATGTGAAATAAAAACAATTTAAATTACAATATTATATGTATTCTCCTCTATATACAATTCCCTGATTGTCATATAATTTGATAAATACAAAATTAAATTCATGCACATTTCTATTCTGAATATTTCTATACTAACTTCTCCTAGTACTAAGTTCCGTGCACCGTATTAATATTGGCCCGTGCACCAACATTATACTGAACCCGTACACCACACAAATCACCTAAGTCAGACTCAGATATAAACTCCCATCCATTCCAAAACCTAACTCCTCCTCTAATCTAAATAAATCTTCATTATTATTCAAAATCTCATCACTGTTTATCCTATTAAAAGTAAACTCATCTAACTCTTGAGGCTTTGGTATAGACTCATATTGTACATTATTATCATTAATCGCATTTATATCAACACCTCCACTTATAGAATTGGAAGTATTATTAGTAACATCATTATAAGGAGTCGCTAAATCCATTGGATCAAATTCAGGTTCTTTTTGATTTTGTTGTGCTAATTGTTGTTCAACCAATTGTTGTTCTGCTAATTGTTGTTCATGCTGTTTTTGTAATTGTAATTGTAATTGTATTTGATGTTGTTCTTGAAGTGGTTTCCTAACAAATTCCCTGAAAGTTTTAACTTCTTCTACAATAATTTTCTTCATAGTATCAATATCGTCAATAGTTTCAAAAGATTTAAAATCAAATTTTACTTGACATGAAGGTTCATCTTGAGGATCATGCCATAATTTAAAGTATGGATGTTGTAAAGCTTCATCAACGGAAATTCTTTCATAAGGATCTAAAGTTAACATTTTTTCTAATAAATCTAATGCTAATGGATTAGCATTTGGGAATAATTCCAGGTATGATACTTTCCTCATATAAGGTAAAGATCTAACATAATTTTGTGCTCTTAATGAACCAATTTTAACTAATGTTGCTTCTTTTGGTGTACCTAAAATTAATAATATTTGATTTAATTGATCTACATAATCTTTACCTCTGAAAAGGGGTTTACCTGCTAATAATTCAGCTAATATACAACCAATTGACCAAATATCAATAGCCTTAGTATAATTAGTAAAACTTAACATAATTTCCGGTGCTCTATACCATCTTGTAGCCACATATTCAGTCATAAATCCAGCATTTTCATCAGGGTTTTCGGAAAACCCTCTGGCTAAACCGAAATCACAGATTTTTAAATCACAATCAGCATTAACTAATAAATTACCTGGTTTTAAATCTCTATGTAATACATCAGCCGAATGAATATATTTTAATCCACATAATGCTTGATAAATAAATGATTGATAATGTTGATCAGTTAATGGTTGGCCGGATCTAATAATTTGATGCATATCACATTCCATTAATTCTTCATATAAATAAACTTCATTAAATTCACCCGTCATTGGGTTTGGTACAATATCTAAATCATATAAGCAAGTGATATTTTTATGTCCCCTGAAAAATTGTAATAATTTCAATTCCCTTAAAGATCTTTTACATAAAATCTTCTTACTGAATATATTAGTGATTTTCTTTATAGCAACATAATTGCCTTCACTTTCATTACTATCTTGATATTTAGCACTACAAACTATTCCATAAGCACCATGACCCAATTCTTTAACGATTTGAAATCGTTTATCAATTATGAAATCTTGATTGAATACTTTATTAACACTACGGCCTGAATATGATAATTTCGACATGTTAATTACTAGATAATCCTGCGATGATGAGGCTAATGCTTAGTAAGCTCAATTCTCTCAGTTAATGTATTATATAAATAAGTCCTGAAAAATCTCGGTGATGTCAACGATTCTCAAAATTAAGTTTTTAGTACTGTGACAAACTAAGCAACGGAAATAGGACGTCGTTTGATTCAAGTTGCCGTATATGTACGTCTACGATGATACGAAGTAGGCTGATAGAAATTTTATTTAAAACTAAATAATCCCGTTAGAGGCTTATGTATTGGTAATGTCAAATGTAACGTTACGGTTTCCCGAGGGTCCTACTTCAATCTGATAATGATATATTTTTTTTCAATTATAACGACTTTTGACGTATATTTATAGTAAATAATATCCACAAACACTACGTAATTATAAAAGCCGTTTGTTTGTTACTTGTTTGTGAATTATACTAGTGTTTTTAGCCCTATGTACTCATAATTTGCGACAATTGCTATTTTTAGCTTATATCGTATTTTTTAAAGTTTAGGGATTTTTTATCAAACGGCCACAGGGCCACCATATCGAGGCATTTTACTGTGAGCCAGGAGTTTAGGTTCCTATTTTCTTATTGTCTACTAAAAATAAAATTTAAACTGTTATAAATTTAAAAAGAAAATGGTGTATCTATGATTAAATCATAACAAACAAGTTATTGAATCCAATAATTTTTCAGTTTTAAAACCTTCTTTAAAATTTCAAGTCCTTGAGTTAAATCAAGGGGTCTATTACCATAACCAATTCTTGCATAACCTTTTTTATCGAAACATTCTCCAGGTACCATTAACAATCGATATTTTGTGGCTAACTCTACGGAAAAATCCAAAGTGTTAAAATTGACATCTTTGATATTAAATTTTATAAGCGCCGTGGTACCGGCACAAGGTTTGATCCAGGTGACTAACCCCTGTGATGCATTGATAAAATTTTCAAGTATGGATAAATTTGATCTACAGAGTTCATAATTCCGGTGTAAAATTTTGTCACTGTGTTTCAATGCAAAACTACTAAAAATATCATCCACCATTGAAATACTAATTGTATTATAATCTCGCTTAGAAGCGATATTATTAAGTAAGGCTTTATCATGAGTAACAATCCATCCTAATCTTAACCCTGCTAATGAAAATGCTTTGGACATTGATCCTGTGGATATAGTTTTCTCATAACCAAGGTTAACTATGGATGTAGGGGAATCTTCTATGGAATGGTACAACGGCCTATACACCTCATCACAAACTATAAATATGTTGTTTGCACGACAAATATCAATTAATTGTCTTAAAATAGAGTTATTCCAAATATAGCCAGTTGGGTTATTTGGATTATTGATAACAAACGCTTTGGGATTATATTGCTCAATAAGCGTCAATAAATGATCTAAATTTGGATTATAATTATCCTCCATCGTGATTTCATATTTGATTACATTACCATGTGAAAACATATTAGGAACACTACTTAATTGTTGATATGATGGTTCAACTGCAATTACTGTATCACCTGGGTTAATTAATGAATAGAATGTTAGGAAATTGGCGCCGATAGCTCCATTAGTTATAATGATATTATCACTTGTTATTTTATCTTCATTATCATAGTCTTCATTATAAAGCTTGGCAATTCTCTCTTTCAACTCTTTACTCCCAGTAATCCATCCATATACTAATTTCTTATTGAACACTTTATCATGAAGATCAGTCTCCGCCTTTTGTCTCTCATCTTCGGGTAACAATTGTATAACGTCATTAATACTTAATGAATGACAACACGTTTCCCCTAAATTATAATCAATATCATTTTCATATTTATTCATAAACTCTTCAATATAAAACGGTTCTTGTTGTACCATTTGCGCTATGCTAGTTAAGGAAAATCCCCTCTAAAATTAGGCGCTTTACTGTACTCCAGATTCGCGGTCGTGTGCTAGTCCGCCCACCTCATTTTTTAAAGATTATAAAGAAGTCATTAACTATGGATAAAGATAGGTATAATACTATGAACAAAGATCGATATAACGATTTAAGTTCTTTGTTTGTACCTGATATAACATTACCTGATAATAATGTTACTATAAAAACCGAGCCTGATCAGGAATTCATTTTAAATCAATCGCCTACGCAAACGTCTGATTTTAATACATTCATTAATAACAATGATTTCATTACTAAAACTCTTAATGATGGTAATGAACGGGAAAATTTCAATTTCCAGAAAGATGAAACCATTCCCCATTCACATTACTCGAGTTTTGTCGAAAGACATAATCATAACGTTATCTCCAATTTGTTTCCTAGTTCTAATACTCAACCAAAAGATACAAACTGGTTTACTATGGAATCGGATATGTTAAAGTATACTACACCGGGGGCAACTCCGCAAGCACAGTTGATGAATAATAATGGTCAAAATACCAATACTGGTAGTAATTTAAGTTTAAATGAATTATTAGATAACCCTCAACATAATTCCGTTTATCATGCCCAATACCCCCAATTTCCGTTACAATCCTTAAATTATCAACAAACCTTACAACAAATCCAACAATTAGTCGGGCAACTCCCTTTAAATTCTTTAAATTCTTTACAGATGGTTGAACCTACGCCTGAAAATTCTGCCCCTCCGGAAAAGAAACGAAAGATCTATAAGAAGGCTAGAAATAAGATGAAAAATAGTGGGGTGATAATTGATTACTCTCCACCAAAATTAACTAAACTATTAGACCTTAAATCTAAGAGATTAACTAATGATTGTAAGATTTTAGATAAGAATGGCAATGAATTGAAATTGGATTTCAAAGGTTTCTTAAACGGGAAATTCCTAACTAATGATTTTGATAATAGTAATTATATTTATAGTATTTTACAAGAAGATCTGAAAGTTGATTTGAAAGATCAAAGACGGAAAGTTATTAAAACTGATCCTAAAGTCATATCTTGTTATAGACGTAATTTCATTCAAATATCATTCAATTTTAATCTTTCTGGGTTCAAAGATTATGGCAATAATGATCCAAGGATTTTGAAATTACAAACCAATGAATTTGGTTATAATATAACTAGAGTTATTAAATGGTTTAAAATTGAAATCACTGCTAATTCAAATATATCTAAAAACCAAAACGTTCCATTAATCATATCTGATGATCCAAAGGATAAAGAATCAAGACGTGAAGAACTTAATCTTGATAATAAAGACTATGTATTACCTACACCTATTAATAATGCTGAACAAATTATAACTGTAAATAATGCTGAGATTATTAATGATGAAATTGATAATTTCTTTACAGTTAAAAAATTACAATTCAAGAATGCTACCCCTAATAATGGGAATTTAACTTTTCAAAACTATTATCATTTAAAAATTAAATTAAGTGCAATAGTTGCTGATTTATATTATGATGATTATATCGATGAAGAGTTCCTGGTAACTAATCCTGATAATAGTAGAAATGAAATTAATTTATTTGAATTAGAAACGGAACCTATAATTGTTAGAGGTAGAAATCCTTCATTTTACGCTGAACGTAAAGATATTTTAGTTAAGGGAAGACCTTCAACTAGTAAAGAGAATTATAAAGAGTCGGGTAAAACATATAATTCTAGCACAGACTTTAAAGTCGAAGATACCGAATCAAAGGAAGAAAGTGATAAAGAAGTCATTGATTCTGAAAGAGATGTTGAAGAAGATAATGATGAAGATAAGGATGAAGATGAAGAAAGATCACCAACTCCTTTAACCACACCAATGTTTAATATTAATAATAAATCTGTACCACCACTTATTTTAAATGCAATGAATAATAAGCAAAATATTCTGGAAATATTTAATGATGATTCTAGTTATAAATATTTCCCAATTTCCAATGTTTATTACTTACCACCAGTTAATGTTGTATATTTTCCCCATGGTGCTCATCAACATAATATGAGGATGAAATCACCTGCTGTAGAAGATCAAGAACAACCAAGGAGAAAGAGTTCCAATGTTTATTTTAAATAGAATTTTAATCCATGGACATTTATATGATGAATATATAGACCTATTCGAGAATTGTTTAGATAGGGCTGATTTATAAAGAGGGCCGATTTAAGAAATGACACATATAGAGAAATAACAGTATTAGGGTCCACCCTCACATAAATCAAACCTAATGAAGAAAAAACATCACACCATTGTATATTTTAAACTACAGATAAATCAAAGATACGATTTTATTTATTCTTTAATAAGAACTGAAGCAGCTCCCATACCAGTACCAATACACATAGAAGTAACACCAAATTGACCTGGTTTTAATTCTCTTAAAATAGTAGCATATTGTCTTGCACCAGTAGCACCTAATGGATGACCTATAGCAATGGCACCACCATTTGGATTAACTTTTTCCTTTGGAATATTACATGCTCTAACTGAGTATAAACATTGAGATGCAAAAGCTTCATTAATTTCATAAACATCAATATCATCAACAGTTAAACCAGATTTCTTTAAAACTTCAGGAATGGCAATAGCTGGACCAACACCCATAATTTCTGGTGGACATCCAACAGTTGAACATAAAACGTATTTGGCTTCAATTTTATAACCTTTAGCTTCAGCTAATGATCTTCTCATTAATAAAACAGCAGCAGCACCATCACTAACTTGAGAAGCATTACCAGCATGAGTTGAACCATCTTCACTGAAAGCAGGTTTTAATTTACCTAAAGAAGCAGCAGTAACTCCTTTTCTTGGACCTTCATCAGTAGCAACAGTTACTTCTTTATAAGTGACATTTTCGTCATCATCTTCTTCGGCAAGTAATGAAACAATTGGTAAAATTTCATCTTTGAATAAACCAGTTGATACGGCATTTTCAGCCTTGTTATAAGATTCAGCAGCAAATTCATCTTGATCTTTTCTGGAAACATTGAATTGTGCAGCAACATTTTCAGATGTAATACCCATAGGGATTAAACATTTTTCAACTTCTTCATTATCTTGTAAATGAGTATCGATTTTACTTAAAGCTTGAGGACCATAGTTAGCTGACATACTTTCAACACCAGCACCAATACCACAATCAATTTCACCACATTTAATTTTATTGGCAATTTCACTAATAGCCATTAAACCTGATGAACATTGTCTATTGATACCAACAAAAGCGGCTTTGTTTGGGATACCGGCGGCTAAAGCAGCACCTCTATGTTCGGTTGATCCAGCACCTCTATTTAAGACATTACCGACGGCAACATCTTCAATTAAGTTGACATCTACACCGGTCTTTTTAATAAATTCAACAAAGAATTTATTTAAAATATAATCGGATCCAACATCTTTGAAACTACCTTTACCACCTTTGGCTAAAGCGGTTCTGTAGGCAGCAACTACAACAACATCATCAGGGTTCTTTTGTAATAATGATTGTTTAGAGTTAGCTTTGATTTGTCCAGATAATTGATTTAATCTTTCCATATTGATTTTGTATGTATGTATAAAATTTAAATTTTTCACTGGGGATTAACTGACTTTTATACTCAATCTGCTCCCCACAAATTATCAGTGATAAAAATTATCCGAGGATTCTCATTGAAATTCATATGACAGTACGACCGTTGGTTACGCGGTGCACGGGTTAATTTCGGTAAGAGTATGATGACTTATATTAGTAGTGTTTGGGTGATTTTTCTTTTAGATGAATATGAATGATTGAATTTGGGATTATATAAAATTTTTAATATTTTACCACTCTATGTTTGTGTCATTTTGCCTCCTTTTGTGTCATTTTGTGTCCTTGTAATTGTGTGTTTATTTCTCTATACGGTCAAAACCTCACTACAAATGTCTAGGCCATTTCAAAATTCATAGCTTTACATGTGAGATCATCGCAATTAAAATTTCACACTATAAAGTCAATAGATTCGGAATGATTAATGGGAACGGGAAATATTCGGTTATTATTCTATCGGGTTTCATGTTTTTTACTAAGAGATATTAGATAAATTTAGAGGCTTTGTGGTTGACATAAACTTAGCCATACACTAATTCTACAGCCTTATATTTATAATACAATCCTAATCTTCCCTTTCAAAGGAAAAAATACCAATAAATGGTGCAATATTATCAGGTCTACCGTCAGGACACTTACCTCTAAATATTAATGAAGGTAATTCTTCTTCTTCAATAATTTCTCCTTCAGTATCTAATTTATCTAAGTTAGCATTTTGTGGGGACTTTAATGATGAGGCATACGACGAATTTTCATTTGTACTTATAGAGTTTGGGGATTTACCAACAAACTCATCAACTTTTTGCAAATCAGGTTGGGATGAGTTATGGCTTTGTAAAAGCATCTTATTACGAGATTTATCAATAGAATCTCTGGTGAATTCTTTATGTTTTTGAGCTGAAGCTGGGGTAAGGTCATCACCAGTTTGGTTTAAAGGTGATATTTTGGTGAAATCTATCCTTAACATTCCATCTTCTTCTACTACTACATATAATTTATATTTTTGGTCCATTAAATCTTGACTATCATTATAATGAATTAATCCTTTGGTAGACCCGGTAATTAATCCCATAGTACTTCCGATCCCCATAATGTTAGTACCTTTAACCTTTATATATAACCCTGATAATCCAAATGGAGAACAGTGGATTTCCAAGTCACATTCATTTGCATATTGAAATGTGATATCTTCTTGATTAGGTTCCATCCTTGGTTACTAAATTTGGTTCCAAGTGCGCCGTCTGAGAAATCCGTTGGAAAATTTCTCCAGTCTCATTTATTTCTATTTACCGTAATTATTTAACTAACACCGTAATTTCCTGTTTCATATGGCTGGTTATGTTTGCATAAGCCTCGAATTCGGGTCTGTCCAAACAAAAGATTGATAAATTATTGGATATTTGATTTAATATCGATACGATGTTTTTATTACTAAATTCGTACTTGGTAAAGTTCTCTATCAAATTTGTCTCATAACTATTACAATCCTCTAAAGCATTCATTTTCATCAGGAATTTATTAAACATTTCGATGGTTAAGGGTTCATTGGGATACTCTCTTGGAATCGTTAATAATATTTCTATTTTCCCATAATTTAGCCATGTCATTGGTAAGTCATATTTGGAGTTTATTGGTAAGGTTATTTTATATTTTTCAGAATTTCGGTTCTTATTAAATAACTTTATATCCGACTTGAGTTTCATATTGAGTTGTTTAATAAATAATTTACGTTGAGGATCATCTTGGAATGACGATATTGGTTTTGGTGATGGTTTGGGGGTCACTTTTGGAGTTGGGGATTTGTCTTTAATTACCTCTGGCTCTGGTGATGCTGCTTGAGAAATAGGTTTATTACCTTTAACAAATTTAACAGTTCTTCTTTTCTCTTGTTTCAAAAACACTTCCAAATATTTATCTAAAGTTTTGATTTGTGATAATAACCCTTTACCTCCAACTAATATAATATCTTCATCAATTTCATTATCTATGGCTATACTGGTAATCTTTTTAAACCCCATCTCAATGTTAACTGCGAACCCTCGAGGGATCTCTTCATTCAACACATAAATAGAAGGTTTAGCCTCTTTATCATTAGGATATTTAGGTGGTATACATAAACTGATTTTCAACATATCCAAATCAAAAGGGAAATCAGGATCTGATGGGATTATAATGAATGATAAGTAGATTGATTGTTTAGGCTGTGATGTTATAAATGTCAAGAGATATTTATCTATTGCTTTAGGAATTTCTGTTTGTTGAGTTTGTTCACATAATTTCGGTATAGAAATTCCATTTATAGTAATGGCATTAAACTTCTTTGATAATTTCTTAATCTGGAGATATTTATAATCTTTTGAAGGATCAATTAATTTTTCAGGTTTTGATTCATTCTTATTTCTGTGTTTGTGTTTATGATGAGGTTTGAAAGGTTTTTTAGATCCATTCTGATTTCTTTTTCCGTTGCTTGAATTACTACCATTGGTGACATTACCACCACTCTGGTTGGTATTACTGGACAGACTAGGTTGATTCTCCATACTCATAAATCTCACATTGCGATGTTAGTCACAGATCGTATGAAATAAATGTCGTGCTGCAACCGAGCTGTCTCTGTCTCTGAACCATATAGCCGATTTACATTAAACCCTACCATCACCTATCGGCATAGTAACCCCAACCCCCCAAATTCCCTATCAAGCTCATCTCTATAAAACCGCAATTATCACTTTAATGACCTTACCTCTATAACCATAACATTCATGACTTTAGAGCACCCTTAGTAATATTAATGACTAAAGCGGAGACGTGTCGTTGCGGAAACTATTCGATAAGGAGAATGCGAAAAAGGATAAGGAAATCACATATTACATTCCATTTGTGGAGTTAATTAATACGACTTAACTTAGCGAATTCTTCAGTTATTTGAAGTGGATTATCATAATTAATCAATTATAAGAACTCGAATTTATAAAGGAATCAATTTGATCAAAGTCAACGGAATTCAGCCACGTAGTAAGTATGTTAGAAGAAAGGGATAAAAGATTTGATAAATATAGGTTTAAGCCTATCACTAAAACCATTAGTAATACTAGTCATAATGGTAGACATAGTGGTGGTCGTACTACACCTGTTATTAAAGGAATTGATGTTGCAAATGACGAAGAAGACCAAAATTCATTATCAGAGCAAAAGTTATTCAATTCACATCTGTCAATTTATAATGCTTTAACAAACCCTGAATTAGAAATATCTCCAAGCTTGAAAAATCATGAATTAACTAAATTCCCGTCTACGGAATTCTATATTGATGAAAGTTGGCAAAATATTAGTAATGATTCCCTTTTTAGAACTTTCAATAATTCTCCAGCTCAATTTAGACCTTCATCACTTTTATCAATTACCACTGATGATAATGAACCTGAACAAATTGATAATCATGATTCGGCTATAATCATAGACTCAATGGTATTTGAAACTGATGAAGAAGATGATTATAAACCTTCATTTATCATGCCCAAAGTTAAGATGTCTGGTTCTTTCTCCAAATTAAGGATTTGTATAATCTCCAATGATTATGATATTGACAAATTAGTTTCTAAGGATATTGATGTTGTCAATGTTAATATTGATAAAAAATTTGACGATTCCTTTGATAATTCGAAATTGATTTTTATCATTAATGATGGGTCTGTCAAGTTATTGGAATTCTTAAACACAAATTTACCTACTAATAAAGAATTCTCCAATTCACCTAAAATCATTATTGTCAATTTAATTACTTGCAATTTCTTTAGTAATTTGTTCGAAATTATTAACAATTTCAAACCATTTCAAATTTGGAAAACTTCAAGTTTAAATGATACAAAATTAATTGAAGATTTCCACAATATTATTGAATCAGAAATTGCTTATAAAAATGATGAATCGGGTAATATCAATTCATCAATTTATTCAAGTTTAATTCCTACTTCTAATAGAAATTATAAAACTTTGGAACGTCAATTCAAGAAGGAATTATCAGTTCAATCAAATAATGTTGATCCTTTAAGATTGAAGAGATTACTGATACTTAGTGTTGTACTTGAAAAATGCATTGATCTGCCTATCAAACCGTCATATAATAGCTTATATATTTTAGCTAGTTTTACAATTGGAATCAGTTTAGGATTTGGTTTTGCTAATGGTTTAACCAATTATTGTAGACAACTATCAGCAGAAATGATCCAAGAAGAACTTAAGTTTGATACATCGACCTTTGATTATTTAGATCATCTAAAAGCAATACGTGATGAAGTTAAATTTCTGGTTATAAATTTAATTAATAGTAATGTTTTTGATGATTTTTCAAAGGTTTTTTTTGGGTTTTTAAGTAATTTAAAAGTTACAAGTTCATGGGTTATTGATTGTGTTTGGGGAGGTTTTACAAAGATATTAGCTTTTTTTTGATTAGAAATTAATAGGTAAATTAGTGAATTCTTAATGGGAATTTATGAGGAATTACTGTATTGGGATGGGATACATTTTATGTATATTATGGATTGGTTAGATAGGTTATATAATAATATAAATTGCTAGTAATTTTCTTGTATATGAATTTTTATGGGTTTATTTGAGGTGTACGGGTCTTTGTAATGGTGTACGGGTTTATATATTGTGTTTGTTCTATATAGTAAGCAATATTTACAGGTTTTACATATACATAACATATTTACAAGTTATCATAAACTCCTATTCTGTCAGATTCATAAAGCTAACATTCTTATAAAAATCCAACATTGGATTCTCTCCATTCTTCGTCTTTGTAGCTTGAGTTTCACCCCATTGGGTTAAAAATTCCTTATGCAGTTTAATTTCAACATCTTTACCAATTATTTGTTTATATATATCTCCCATAAGTTCAAAATTTGTAGGAAACATTATATCAAAGAATCCCTGTTGACACATATAAGTAGTTATATCAACAGTCTTATCACGCAAAACTGTTTGTACTACGGGCCCATTATGATAATCAGGTATGGTGTTAGGTAAATAATTGAAATCTGAAGTTATTAAATTATGTTGTGGGAATTTATGTTTTAATATATGAAAGAATTCAACTAATCTGGTTGGTATAAATTCACCAGGTGATAAATTATCTTTAAGAGGGAAGATAGAATTTTGCCATAATAATTTCTTTCTTGATTGGTGTAAAGGATGAATTTGTTCTTTACCAATGAATGGTATTATACTCTTAAGTTTTGAAAATATTGAGTTTGTGTTTAAAATACTGTGTTTGCCATTCTCTCTTAATTGTAAGAATATATCACTATAGTATGATAATTTAGGTGAGAAAAATTCATAGAAATCTCCTTGATTGTCAATTAAAACATATCCTTGGTATGGTTCACCGGTAGAATTATCATATCTAATTAAATCATGACTGAAATTATCAAATACTTCCAAGGCTATAAAGAAACAAGGCTTGGTTTCAACTTGAGTCCAATCAAAAATGGACTTATTGATAATTTCAAATTTAGAAGTATCTAATCCTTGTGAAACCAATTTCTCTTTTAATGCATTGTTATATTGTTTCATTGCTAATTGACTTGAAATTTCAATGATTTTATATTGTGTTCTTTTATATATCTCAGGTTCATTTTTCTGTAAGAATTTCAATATATTACACATTAATGTCCCATTACCACCCCCCATTTCATAGATAATAAGTTCTTCGCTATCTGTGTTCTTGAAAGTATTCAAAACATTCCTTGCTATGGCCTCACCATAGAATGGTTGAAATAATTCGGTAGGAGTATGCCATAATTGTAAAGACCTTTTATTCTGTAAAATTGGTTTAAGATTATCTTTCTCTTCATTATATAACTTCAAAGATGCCAGGGCAAATTTCGATTTAGGATTAGCATAATTCACACTATCAGCTTTTATCAATTCTTGACGTTTGGGTTTATATTCCATATTATCATATTTAGTATAAGACTTTTGCCAAGTATCTAAAAATTCATCAACATCTTTAATGTTATTATAATCAAAAGGTTTTTCATTTTGAAAAATTTCCACTTCCATTGAAAAATATCCATAGTTAGGATTATATAAACTATCTTCTATAAAATCAGATACTGACATTTTCACTTTCTTAGGACGACTTAAATGTCTTGCTAATCTACGGGAATTGATCATCGGATATGTATTAAATACATCTTTAGGAGTTTTATTTTCAAATGGATAATTTGTTGAATTTCTATAGACAAAATCAATCAAGTTATATTTGGCGTTCTTTAACTGTTGAAATGGTGATACTTGCGTAGATTTATCATTAGTGATTTTGAATGCAAAAGTATCAGGTCTTATAGAATACTCATGTTGAAAACTCCCATCAGATTCTGTATACCTATCTAAACCTTTAAATAAAGTTCGTATTCCTAGAGGCTTCTTAGACAGTCTAATCATCATCATCGCGCAAGAAATCTTTTCATACTTCATTACTATACAAATCATATATAGGGTTATTTCACTTAAAGTGATATGTTAAATCATCTCAGTTGTACCTTAAATGAATTCTCTTAAAAAACAATATCATCTTTATTTTCAAACTCTTCAATACATTCTATAACGGTTTTTATATTATCCAATATATTACTTACAGCCACCCTGATGACCCTATCACTAACACCTTCAAACAGTAAGATCAAATTCTGTTGTTGCACCAGATATTCCACAGTCAATTCCTCTTTCTTAAGTAAAGGATCAGGCTCAAGAGTAGTCTTGGCGATTTGAGCTTGTTTTGAAGTTTCAAATGGGATTGAAATCTTTAACTTATAATCCAACATGGTGTTTCGCAAAAATATTACCACATCGGAGTTAACTATTAGCAAAGACACTGCCAAGCATAACCAATCAGAATCCACCATTTCATAATTGGACCCTATAATATAATATATGATCACTTTAAGAAATGTTAAACTTGTAAAAATACCCCACCTCATCTATATAACCCCATGTAGCTGATCAGCAGATTTAGTCCCATTGCTCGTATATCGTAAGCGGCGCTTCTCAAATTTAGGACTGCATTTCAGAAAAATCAAAATAACTGCCATGAGCGATTCTAAACCACCAGTTCGTAAGGTCATCAAAAAGAGGAAATATAGCAGAAATGGTTGTTTGGAATGTAAGAAAAGAAAAATGAAGGTATGTATAGTGTTTTACCAGAATTAACCCGAAGTTATGAACATTTTAATTTAAAAAGTTTATTTACGTTTGTTAAAGCCGTCTAAAGTATCCGTACTAACATCAGTGTGATGAAACTAAACCCATTTGTCAAAATTGTTATAAAACTAGGAAACCATGTGCATATCCGACTACCAAAGATGATAGAGATCAATTTATTCCAACTATGAATGATAATAGTATCCCAGTACCTAGTGTAAATATTATCCTGCAAAATTCTCATCCAATAGTGAATAATGGCATCCCTATTAATGCCATTCCCAGATTTGATAGTTTCCAGACCTATGGTAGTCCTGGATTTTACCCGAAGAAATATCCAAGTCCTATACATAATCCTATAACTCCTATGCCTTTGGTACCATCAGAGAGTTCTACCGAGCAATTATTCTCCGGAGCATCGATGTTAGCAAATGATTTAAGTGATTTACTTTCAGGTAAATTTGCTGAAATGCCTGAAAACTTAAGTGATTTTGAATCCCAGTTCCCCCAATTACCTGAATCTCAAGTTCAACCAACTCCTCCTCCTTCAACAAAATTTGATGATGAGATTTTCGATGACATACCTATAGTCACGTTTATTGAATCTTTTGATAATCTTGAACATGGTCAAAAAAATTACCTTCGATTATTTTATCAAAAGTATTCTTTATGGTTAATGCCTCTATCACCTGAAAGTGGTCCTAAAAATTTTTTCAATAAAATCATAATTCAGCAAGCTCAAAGGGTACCGTTTTTATTAAATGCAGTTTTATCTATAACTGCATCATTTGAATATGAAGAAAGTAAATTACCTATAGATGACTTCTATAAACGTCATTATATAAATTTAAGTTTAAAAGGATTGAATTCCATTTTTGAACAAAAGACAAAAGTTTCAGAATATATTGAACCTTTAATTATTACTAGTTTATTATTTGTCACTGATTCAGTCAGTACAATTAATGGTTCATGGAGAGATCATTTACGAGGAGCTAATAATATATTCCGTCAATATTTAACCACTTATAAGAAAAATAGTCCTAGTATTTTATTGGCAACAACATGGTTTGCATCTTTTGAAATCATAGCTGTTATTACTAACCCTGTAGGAGGATCCATTAATAATGAAACCCAATTAGATGATATATTATTACCCATTCTTTATAGAGATGATTGGAATTTAGCCATTCAATTAGGGTTTGTATTACCAAATGGTTTCAATGTATTCTTAGGTCAATCTTCAGCAAACGTTTATTTATTTATCCATTTTTTGAAATTATCGATTAAAGTTCGTAATAGTAAACATAAAACTGTGGATTCTAATGATTTGGTTCAATTAATGCAATTATTTGATCAAGCCATTAATTTCCATTTAGCTTCACCTGATGGTATAATTGAACCAAATAGTCCTTATTATCCAAAAACTGGTGGTGTTTCTTATTTACCTTCAGAAACTTATGGTGAGATAAATAATATAGTGTTTAGTTGGTTTGATTTAAGTGATAAAATTCATATAAGAGGTTTATATCTTACAGTTTTAACTAATCCAATGTACTTGAATTTACCTTTTGATAGTCCTTTAATCCAAGATGTAGTTAAGAAAATCTTAGATATGTGCTACTTTTTCGATGGTATTGATTTTACTGTACCTAGAGAAATGTTTGATTTCGATTCCGCAATTGCCAATAGTCATGTGTTAAGAGATAGAAGATTGTTAATGTTACATTCATCTTTATTAATATGTGGTTTAGGATGCATTAATCCTATAGACAAATTAAAAATAGAATTATATTTTAAATCCTTAATAAAATTGGGTGCAAAAACTGTTGAGAATTCCTATAATAGATTATTGAGAAATTGGGCGGGCGATAATACTGCGTTAGATTTTGTTCCATACTTATAGGGTCCCTACCCTTATAAGTTATGTTTGTATCATATTTGTAATATAATTAATAAAAAAAAGAGTGTTTTATATTTACAGCAGCCTATATTACATTTTTATTTCACTTCATTTTTTATTTCACCTTTTATGCTTTGTTTCTTTGTTTGTTCTCTGATTCGTTTCATTACTTGTATTTTTACTGTTTCTTTGTGCTGTTTGCGGTTTCTTTATGCGTTGGTTTCGGCTGTTTCTTTATGCATTTGTCTCTGCTCTTTCTTTATGCGTTTGTTCATGCTGTTATTTCTCTTATTTCACCTTATATGCCTCTTTTTTTTGCCTTATTATTGATTATATTATATCCTATTAATTATATCCTATTGATTATATCCTATTAATTATATCCCGTCTCTGTGCTAATTTTTTACCCTTTCTTTTAATTACCTATATATCCTTGTAAGGGGTTGAATAAAGTTTTGGTGGATATTTATCATCACAAACTACTTCAAATTCATCCCATGTCTTTTTTAAATACCCTTCTACATTTTGACAAAAATCAATAAATTCTTGTTGATTAAAATGTTCTTTTTTATTGAATAAATTCTTTCTCTTATTTTGTATCATCTCTTCAATTCTTGCTAGCCTATAATCACACCATTCAGGATAATATTCATCATGAATTGATCTTGGTAACACTGAAGGTTTAAATGATGTTAATACTGTAGTATCAGGAAGTTCAACTGATTTTGGAATATATCCAACTACTGATCCTATTCTTTCATGATTCGTTACTGGTTTAGTTGCTACATGTTTTATTACCCTTCCTTGTAACAAAGTGGCATATCCAACTTTTGGTTCATCTACAGTTAATATGTTTTCATCACCATCTCTTAATCCAGTCTTTCCCCCAATCATTTCATCATTAGTTGATAACATTAAAACTACCACTATGGAATTTGAATCATAATGCCAATCATATACGGAATCTAAGGACCCTTCTTTTCCTAACTTCTCACCTACCGGATAATTTTTATTTATTAATGATGCATTAACATGACTGATTTCATAATCAAACATGATTTTTAATTCAACTCCGGCAATTTTATCAATGATGGCTTGGGTTTTAGGATGTGTCCAAGCCGCCTTCGTAAATGGTGCCGCTTTAATATATCCACACACTTGGAAATCTAAATTTGTGGCATTTTTCGCTAATCTGGGTAATCTTCCGTACTTCTTTAAACTGTCTACTTGGAATGCTTCCCATTTCATAATATTACATGCTTCTTCACTAAATAAGGGAAATGGATCGGTCACACCTAAATCTGAAACTGCTGGGACATGAGTCTTGGTAATGTTTAAATCATTTAAAGTTAACCTTCTGAATTTTCCTATGTCTTCTGATTTAAATATTATATGCTTTTCCGGGTCAAATTCAGTATATGGGTTGAAATTAGGTTGTCTTTCTAGGTTATCCACTAAATCCTTAATCTCACTACTTATCACCGCTTCAGGTATAGAAAATGAGGGATTTCCATTTAAGACATCTTCTGATACTTCAAACCCCATTGTATCTGATGTATTTATGATATTCTATATAGTGTTATATATAAAAAATCACTTGTGTTTGGGGGGGAAAAGATTTATTTAAATCAAGTTAATTCCATCTCATTCCTTCGCAATTCCACAGTAATTCCATTAAGATTCCGTAAGCATTCCGTGCATCCGTTACAATGCCCTATAAAATATCGGAATTTATCCGAAAAGAGCTGTAAATGAAGATCGTATTATTAATTCAAACTTTATTGGGGTTTTAAGCTTCCATGTGCATATTGTTTATGTTTCTTTTGCAAGTATAGAATCGCTAAGAAATTCCATTCCTAAAGCACTAAAAATTTTCACGGAATTATATGGTGTTCTTCTGCAACATCAATCTCATGAGATGACAAGCGGATTATGTATTCCGTATGCACTTGAAGAGATGGGCTGATATTTATCATATATTCATTCATAGGAACTTTTTTCTTCAATGGTTGAACCATTTTAATTGGTTTATTTTATATTGGCGTATTTCATGTTGGTTAGCTTTCGTGATTTTACTGGCATTTGTGTTATGATCCTTTATTTTCGATGCCAGTGTTTCCTTTCTCCTTGAATTTCTTTTGAATCGTGATTACAACACGAAAGTACAACCATACATTTCTAGCCAATTATTTGTTACTATAAAAATACAATATAATAACAAAAAGGGCTCTACCCTAAATCCTCTACCTATATTCCTACAAGCCTTGGTTCAATCATGAATTTCAAATAGCCCATTCAATTCAAGTGATCATAATATTATGGAATATACCGATCTCCCTGAAATCATACATTCGGCAAATGCAATCGATCTTCGGCACCCAGACAAACAACGTTCGGTATCTAGACCAACAACCTTTTTCAATCTATTGGTCTGCATTCCCAGATAAATTCCAAGATAAGATCTGCAAGATCAAAACACAACCTTGTAACTTATTAAGTTTCTTACAGATAACCAATTTGATAATTAATTTATCATAAATCATCTCCAAGTTATTCATACATTTGCAAATAGTCAATTAAATCATTGGATGCATTATATGCTGCAACCGATGCTATATAAAATTTACCTGGTTGCTTAAACGAGTTTTATTCATGTTGTGAATAGCCAAATCGAGTATTCAGATTGGAAAACTGACTTTAACGAACAATAACCGGTATTTAGCACTTTAAGATAATTACTTCAGATAACAAGTACTTCAAATTCGGAATTTTGATACACCCTCTTCAAGAACTCAAATAAATTTAGTTCATTGATTTGAGGTGAAAACTTTACATTTAATTGTCATCTTGGTTCAATATTAAACCCGAAATATATTAGAACCCAACCATACTCTATAAAGTTGTAAAATCACCAATTCAATGTACAAACAAGTGGGGTTTTGATTCTGGGAAACATTCCTAGATTCCCCTCCTTCATTTTGTTGTTATCTTAGATCATCTATAAAAATATCAGTTGATAAGATACCAAGAGTTGCCTTGGTTCTTGTACTATAATGGTTGCAAAATATTCCTTCTATTTTCTTATCTGGATCAGATCCTTTTATACCCGTTTTGGATAATAGCGCTACTCACCCACAATTTCGGGTTTTTTCAAGATTTGCCCGGAAAAAGCATCTGTCAATGATCGTCATATTTTTTCTTCGATACATGAACATTTCTCTTTCAAGAGATATTTATGTAGTCTGCTTGAAATCACGTTACAATATTTGATTACCTTATCATTCAATCTCATTATATTCATATTGCATTGTTGATTATCTAAAGTTTATCAATGCAATTTACTTTTTCCTTATCACTCCCAACAAATGCGCAATTAGGAAGGTGGACGCCTGAACCCGCGCAAATTCCGTCCGCCAAATACTACGATAATCCCTGAAGATTGTCGTAATTGGACCCAAAACTAGAACCACGCCCTACATAAAAGATAAGCACACCTGGTAGCCCGGATATTGCCTAATTTGGTTTATCGTTGAATCTTGCATGGTTTATGAATATAATAACCAATAATATCACTTGTCCATTTTGGGTCTTCTTATTATCGGCGTGCATCTGGGGTTACGAATTCCGCTATCATTTTGTCAACTCCACTACTAATATATAAGTGGAAAAATGTCATTCATTATACTATTATTATTATTATATTTATAAAATGGGTGTACTGGAAAAAGACAACACTTTACTGGAAAAAGAACCAGCGGTTGTAGAATTAAAAAGTGCTAGTGATGAAGAAAAGCAAGAACTTAAAGATGCTCCAAGAGCTTTAGGGTTTGATTACTTCAGTGAAGCTCAAGATATTCCTCAAGAAGAGATAGATAGAGAATTTCCAAAGATTAGAAGAAAGATCGATAAGAGACTTCTTCCATTACTTTTCGTCACATATTGTCTTCAATTCCTTGATAAATTATCATTAAATTATGCTAGTGCATATTCATTTAGTACTGATTTAGGATTGACAGGTCAAAGATATTCATGGGTTGCTGCCATTTTCAATTTTGGTTATTTAGGTGGAGCTTTACCAGCTAATTATCTTTTACAAAAATTGCCAGTTGGTAAATATACTGGTGTAGCATTGTTCACATGGGCTGTTTTATTAATTGGACATATTGGTGCTACAAACTATGGAGGTATTTTAGTATTGAGATTCATGTTAGGTCTTTTGGAAGCGTGTATTTCCCCAAATTGTATGAATCTTTGTAAATTATTCTATCATAGAAATGATCAACAATTCAGACAATTTGCTTTCTTACTGGCTAATGGTATTGCAACCATGGTTGGTGCATTATTAGGTTTTGGTTTAGGTCATGCTACCCATGCTGCTATTAAACCATGGAAATTGATTTTCTTGGTTATTGGTTTAATGAATTTCGTTTGGTCTTTAGTATTTTTATATGTTTGTCCAGATAGTCCAACTACTGCTAAATTCTTAACTGAGCGTGAAAAACATGTCCTTATCGCAGAAGTTTCCAAAAATAGTCAAGGTATTCAAGATAAGAAATTTAAATGGTATCAAGCTAAAGAATGTTTAATTGATCCAGCAGTTTGGATGTTATTACTTATTGGTTTAGGATGTGGTATTATTAATGGTGGTGTCTCAAATTTTTCATCAGCCTTAATTAAAGGTTATGGATTCACTGGTTTACAAGCCACTGCTTTACAATTACCAACCGGTGCTATAGAATTTGTGGTGGTTTTAGGATTTGGTTGTTTATCATTATTTGTTAAAGACACCAGATCAATTGCATTATTCTTTGGTAGTGCTATACCGTTGGGAGGATTAATTGGTCTTAAATTAACACCAACTGATCACAAATGGACTTTAGTAGGGTGTACTTGGTTACAATATATTGTTGGATTACCAGTTATTTCATGTTGGGTATTTTTAGTTGCCAATGTCAGTGGTTCAAGTAAAAAGACCCTTGCCAATGGTCTTTGGTTCGTATTTTATGCAGCAGGTAATATTATTGGTGCAAATATTTTCTTAGCTAAGGAGGCACCAAAATATCCAAGTGCGATGAATGCATTAATCGCATGTTATTCAGGTATGATTGGTTTAACATTTGCTCATTTTGGTTTATTATATTGGAGAAATCAACGTAGTATTAAATTACACGGTGACAGCGAAGAACTTAAAGAACAAACAATTTTGAATGGTTATAAGGATATGACCGATTTTGAGAATCCAGGGTTTAGATACGGCTTATAAAAAATTTTCGTGTGTGTGAAATTTACAATTTATGTAATAAATAAAATAAATAATTTCGAATATTTTTTTAGGGGTTCTTTTTGTAAAATTTTCTCAATCAAGATAACGACATTAATATTAGAAACTTAATCATAATAAAATTCTTGAATCATTATACTATTAAGTTAGTTTAAAAGTGGTAAAACACTTAGTCTTGAGATTAAGCTTTTTAAATTATTCTTCGTAAATGCGCTCCTAAAATTTCCTCAAATTAAACATAAAGGGAAAGCGCTTGATGGCCTTAGTCGGTTTAGAAAAGGAAATTGACCATGTATGGCGAGATTCCTCTATACGATGAAAATAAACGAGATGATTGGAATCGTGCAGCAATGAGCAAATTACTGATAGGCAGTAACGGAAACTTATGGTAATGCATAATTGGCCATGTCCCGGTCTAATGGATAAGACGCATGCGGTATTATGATCAATAATCACTAACATTGCATGAGAAAGTACGGACTTTATTCTTCATTTTACTAGTGAGTCAACAGCTTACTAAAGAGCCTCAATTATATGCAGTCTACGGAAGGAAGTGCAAAAATTTGCTTACCGGCGAACAAGGTTTAAGATAATGGTTCTAAGCCCCTTTACCTTGTTAATAGAGTTGTTGACAGCTTAATGATGATTGGCGGAATGGAATTATTATTAGCTCAGCCAATTCTTCTAGATCATAATTAATTAATCTAATTATTGCACCATATTATGGGATTTAAGGGTGTACAAAAAGCATCCGAATAATCGGTCGTGCCACAGCTACTAAGCCTTTTTCGGATGCAAAGGAGAGCGGCTAGCATTTTTAATAAGTCTCTGCCGAAGATGTCGTAACCCGTAATGACAGTCCAGACACGATAAAATAGTAATAGAAACCTACGTAATTCGTAATTCTTACCAATTTAATCAATGGGAGTTTTACTGTAACCCTATATGCAGACTATTAATATTACAAACCAAACATTTCCATAATATAACCTATGACTCATACGGAGGGGTCCAAGAGTTGATGACCATCTCAAGAGGCTAACCCATACATAGCGCCTCCCATTGTTCGCAATAATTCATTAATAATAGAAACGACATAATCAGCGGAACGCAAAAAAATTTCATTTGTTCCGTGAAAAACTTCCGAAGCCTACTAAAGTGGAATAACTCAAAACAAAAAGAAACTGAAAAAATTCTTTTATATATTGAGTTAATTCCAGCTTTTTCAGCCCTTAAACGTTTTATTTTTAAGCTCCTTAACCTGTTTATAGATAAATATGAGTGAAAAGGAAGGAAGTTCAAATTATGAAAAATCGCAGTCTAATGCTGCTGATTCGATTAATGACTTCCATGGTGAAGAGTTTGAAGATTCCAATAGTATCAATGACTATCATGGCTTTGATGATGCTGCTTCACAAAATATTAGAAGATTGAGTAGAACTTTTACCAATCAATCAGCACATTCATTCGCTGAATCTTCTAAAGACTTAATTAAATATTTAAGTCATATGTCACAAGTCCCAGGGGTAGAACCATTTAATTCTGATGAAATTGATGAAAGATTAAACCCTGAATCCGATAATTTCGAAGCTAAATTTTGGGTTAAAAATTTAAGAAAGTTAATGGATAGTGATCCTGAGTATTATAAACATTCAAGTCTTGGTATTGGTTATAAAAATTTAGTTGCCAGTGGTATTGCTACTGATTCTGATTATCAAGCTACTGTTACTAATGCTATATGGAAATACAGTTTAGAATTTGTTAGAAAATTCAGAAAAGTTGATGAATCTAGATACTTTGATATTTTAAAATCTATGGATGCATTAATGAGACCTGGTGAAGTTACTGTAGTTTTAGGTAGACCAGGTAGTGGTTGTTCCACTTTATTGAAAACTATTGCATCACATACTTATGGTTATAGAATAAATAAGGAATCTCAAATAAGTTATGATGGGTTAACTCCTAAAGACATTGAAAAGAATTATAGAGGGGATGTTATATATTCAGCTGAAACTGATATACATTTCCCACATTTATTAGTTGGTGATACCTTAGAATTTGCCGCCAGATTAAGAAGTCCTCAAAATAGAGGTAATATTGATAGAGAAGCGTATGCTAAACATATGGCTGCTGTATATATGGCCACTTATGGTTTAAGCCATACTAGATACACTAATGTTGGTAATGATTTCGTTAGAGGTGTTAGTGGTGGTGAACGTAAGAGAGTAAGTATTGCTGAAGCTTCATTATCAGGGGCTAACATTCAATGTTGGGATAATGCCACTAGAGGTTTAGATGCTGCTACTGCTTTAGAATTTATTAGAGCTTTAAAAACTTCTGCTACTATATTAGAAGCTACTCCTTTAATTGCCATCTATCAATGTTCTCAAGATGCTTATGATTTATTTGATAATGTAGTAGTTTTATATGAAGGTTATCAAATTTTCTTCGGTAAAGCTGATAAAGCTAAGGCTTTCTTTGAAAATATGGGTTATGAATGTCCTCAAAGACAAACTACTGCTGATTTCTTAACATCTATTACTAATCCAGCTGAAAGAGTTGTTAAACCAGGTTATGAACAAAAAGTTCCAAGAGCTGCTAAAGATTTTGAAACTTATTGGAAAAACAGTCCTGAATACACTGCTTTAATCTCAGATATTGATGGTTATTTTGCTAAATGTGAAGAAGAAAACAAAAGACAAGCTTATCATGAATCACACATTGCTAAACAATCAAACCATGTTGAAGCCAAATCTTCTTATACCGTTTCATTCATGATGCAAACCAGATATATTATGCACAGAAACTTTTTAAGAACTAAAGGTGATCCATCAGTTGCCCTTTTCTCCATTTTTGGTCAAGCAATTATGGGTCTTATTTTATCATCAGTTTTCTATAATTTGAATCAAACTACTAGTTCTTTCTATTATAGAGGTGCTGCTATGTTTTTCGCTGTGTTATATAATGCTTTTGCTTCATTATTGGAAATTATGTCATTATTCGAAGCCAGAGCTATTGTGGAAAAACACAAACAGTATGCTTTATATAGACCAAGTGCTGATGCTTTAGCATCAATTATTTCCGAATTACCACTTAAATTGTTAATGTCAACTAGTTTTAACTTTATATTTTATTTCATGGTAAACTTCAGAAGAAATCCTGGTAGATTTTTCTTTTACTGGTTAATGGGTTTTACATGTACTTTAGTTATGTCACATTTATTTAGATCTATTGGGGCCGTTTCTACCTCATTAGCTGGTGCCATGACTCCTGCTACTGTTTTATTATTAGCTATGGTTATTTTCACTGGTTTTGTTATTCCAACTCCAAAAATGTTGGGTTGGTCAAGATGGATTAATTATATCAATCCTGTCGGTTATGTTTTTGAAAGTTTAATGTCTAATGAATTCCATAATCGTGAATTTCAATGTGCTTCATTTGTTCCAAGTGGTCCAGGTTATGAAAACGTGCCTGACTCCTCTCGTATTTGTGCAGTTGTTGGTGCTATTCCAGGTAATGATTTTGTTAATGGTAGTGATTATATTGGTCAAAATTTCGAATATCTCAATACTCATAAATGGAGAAACTTTGGTATCACTGTTGGATTTGTTATATTCTTTTTAGCCATTTATATTATTCTTACTGAAACTAACAAAGGATCTATGCAAAAGGGTGAAATTGTTTTATTCTTAAGAGGTGCTTTAAAGAAACATAAAAAGGAAAAAGCTGCTCATTCTAATGATATTGAAAATCCTCATAATAGTGAAGAAAAAGTTACTTTACAAGATGAAGTTGAAGCTAAAAGAGAAAGTGAAAATGATAATAGTTCAGGTAAAGATGTTGAAAAAATGATGGGTGAAAACAAAAACATTTTCCATTGGAGAAATTTAACTTATCAAGTTAAGATTAAATCTGAAGATAGAGTATTATTGAATCATATCGATGGATGGGTTAAACCAGGTCAATTAACTGCTTTAATGGGAAGTTCAGGTGCTGGTAAAACTACATTATTAAATTGTTTAAGTGAAAGACTTACCCTGGGGGTTATCACTGATGGGGTTAGAATGGTTAATGGTAATGCTTTAGATAGTTCATTCCAAAGATCTATTGGTTATGCTCAACAACAAGATTTACATTTATCAACTTCTACTGTTAGAGAAGCTTTAAGATTCAGTGCTTATTTAAGACAACCAGC